>SJYQ01014793.1:308069-334033 GCA_006410935.1 Redunca redunca
GGGGTGGGGGGGGTGGGAGCAGGGGAGGGAGCACATGGGAAATCTCTTTATCTTCCTCTCAATTTTGCTGTGAACCTAAAACAGCTCTAAAACATTTGTCCTGTTTAAAAAAAAAACAAAAAACACAAAGGTGGTTTCCAGACTGGTATGCATGAGACAAGCATAGAATTTAAGAAGAGACAGGAGTCTGGAGTCTGAGAATGTGTGGCTGGGGTGCAGTGAGTGCAGCAGGATGTGGACCCAAGGATAAAGGAAGTCAGAAACTTGGGAGACTGGCAATGTCCAGGGGGCTTTTGAAGCTTTGTGCTGTAGGGTCGGTGATGTAAACCATCTCTCCTTCGGGACAGCCTCAGACATGTTCATCTAGTTTACAAATTCTTTCGTGTGTGTGGATCTTTTTAGAGAAGCTCAAAAGTTGCTGAGTTCTACCAGTGGGTCGTTGCTGGTGAAAACTGGGATAGTTTTATGAGACACAGGAAACAGGGAAGGAGGAGGCAGCTGGCATCTTGGTTCTAGTAATCAATACACCGTAAATATCCTCTGAGGCTGCCCAGACTGGGCCAGCCAGGTGAGCATCAGCATGGGGATCTGATGGCCTCCCAAGGATCAGTCATCAGTCAACCTCACATAGTCCTAGTGAGGAGTTGGTGATGTCTAGTTTTCAGTAAAGCAAGTGCACCTCTCCCCCATCAACCCTCTGCATACAGTGGCCATATTTTGAAATGAGGTCATCTACCAAATTTGTATTCTTGGGACTTTTCATTGAGGCTCATACTCTGGTTAATTTAGAATCAAGAAACTTATTCAAGGAGGAGCTAAAATCAAGAAGATGAATATAACATTTGTCTGTGTAGTATGGCAATTTGTGGTCCTAGCTAGCCATGATGAAGTCAGCTAACTACCCAGTTATGCCCAGGTGACCCATGGGTTTCTGCCTCTCTGAAGTTGTTGGGTTTCTCTTTGAATGTAGCTCTGCAAACCAACAAGAGCCTTGATAATCCTCTCTTTTTGCTTAAGTCAGTTTGAGTTGGTCTCTTTCACAGACACTCTGAGTGGAAAACCAGCAAAGGTGGCTGTATCAGTCACAGTTCTCCACAGAAATAAAGCCAATAGGAGATAAATTTCAATAAGTTCACTATAATAGATTGGCTTGCATGTTTATGGAGGCTGAGAAGTCCCATGATATGCCATCTGAAAGCTGGAGAACCAGGAAGGCTGGTTGTAGGTTAAGTTTTGAGAGCCAGAAGGCTGATGGTGTAGATTCCAGCAGGAATCTGATAGCTGGAGAACCAGAAGAGTCAAGGGAAATTGGTATCCCATCTCCAGTAGTTAGGAAGAAAGAGAATTCCCTTTTCTTCAGCTCTTTTCCTTCTATTCAGGCCCTCAATGGGTTGGGTGATGCCCTCTTAGACTGGGGAAGGGCATCACCAATTCACAAGGTGATCTTGTTTAGGAACACCTGCACAGACACACTCGGAAGTAAGGTTTAACCAGATCTGGGGCATCCAGTCAAGCTGACATAAAATTAGCCACCACAGTGCCATGAGGCTGGGTGAGTTGGCTGCACCGTGCGCTCCCCTGGGGAGCAGTTGGGACTTCCTCCTTCTGTCTGGGCCCTGCCACCCGCCTGCTGGGCAACCACCTGTGATCTACTTACCCGCTGCACCACCACTGGCAGTTCACCTGGCCTCTGAGCTTTGCCTTCAACCTGTCAGTTGAAAAACTGAACTAAATAGTCTTCCGGGGTGTCATTCCACATCCTATTTGTAATTCCAGGATGAAGTAAAGGCATCAGAAACTATATTCTGAGTAAACGATCCCTCCATTTTCTTCCCAAACCTCTGAGCTGCCAAAGGCACCGCTGCCCTCCCTGTTTGTAACGGTGTCCCCTGCATCCTGGCATAACCTCTGAGCATCTCACTGGGAGTCTGAGTGAATACTGTAGATTCCACTGCTGCTCCTCCGGATGGCTCTCTCCTGGCTCCAGGAAGCCTTGAGATGGTGTTTCAGGAGGACAGAGGAGAGCAGAAAGGATAGGAAGAGGCTCCCAGGAACTGTGTGAAGAACAACTAGCATGCTCCCCTCTCAGAATCACCATGCACAGACCCTGTCGCGCGTAGTGAGTTCATCAGTCCAGGAAACAGCGTCTGAAGCACTGCTTCTGTGGCCAGGTCTAAGAGCTATTGCCCCTCCACTCCGCTGAGCACAGACATGGTGCTCTTCCAAGTACATGACCTGTACTTTGCAGCTTAGATTCTAAGCTCTAAGAATGCTTAGATGGTCGGACGGTCCTGGGTTCCAGAACCAACACGACTGCACATGCTCTCTTACCTTGAGTAGATATCAAACCTATACAGTGAGAGTATACCTGTCTCCCAGGGTTTCAGTGAGAATTAAATAAAGTAAGGCACAGTGCGAGGTATATGGTAAACACTGGATATAAATACACATCCATATTTGTGCTGACCAATTCTGTTTTGGAGCATGTTTTAAAGAGCAGGGTGAATCCGAGTCTGAATTCTGTTTTTGACTCATACTTAAGTTCCAAATTCTGACTGTAATTTATATATTTGAAAAGCCTTCTCTTGCCACTGAACTGACCTAAAGGAGATGTGTCAAACAAAGGCAAACAAGCCCAAACTACCCTTATATTTTAATTTTGCTTATATTCTTATTCTTGGAGCACTTTTTATATGGATCAATGTAGACCATTCAATTGCTTGAAAGCTCCATATATAGGATTACACCCACCCTCTAGAAACAGACATTTTTGATCCTTACCTGCACACTTTTGGGGAGACAAATTTTTCCTAAAATTTTTTATAAATATTTTAAATAATTGCTGTTGAAAATTGCTCACTCTATCCAAAGGAATATATTCAAAGCACTCACTNCTTCTCTTGCCACTGAACTGACCTAAAGGAGATGAGTCAAACAAAGGCAAACAAGCCCAAACTACCCTTATATTTTAATCTTGCTTATATTCTTATTCTTGGAGCACTTTTTATATGGATCAATGTAGACCATTCAATTGCTTGAAAGCTCCATATAGGATTACACCCACCCTCTAGAAACAGACATTTTTGATCCTTACCTGCACACTTTTGGGGAGACAAATTTTTCCTAAAATTTTTTATAAATATTTTAAATAATTGCTGTTGAAAATTGCTCACTCTATCCAAAGGAATATATTCAAAGCACTCACTCTCTGTGGTATCTGACAGGAAAACTGCCTGCCTGTTGGAACAAACAAAATAAGGTTGTCAATGATTTCTATAGAACTTTTCTATTATTTCTCTTCTACATAAAATCCTATAAAACAACTTTTTTTTTTTTTTGGTATAACAACTTAAAAAAAGGTTTAAATGGCTGCAGCTCTTTTATTGAATGAGAAATAATTTTTCTTACTCTCCAATTGTTTCTGGTCTCTGGTTTCCTCCATTGTTGGGAAACAGAGTAGTAAAATGCTCTTTATTTCAACTTATTGTGGTAATTTGGATAATGATAACAAGACAGAGAAAGATTTTATAAAGCATCCTTTTTCTGATGCCCATAGAAGAAATCAAAAAGAGTGAAGGAAGAAGGGGACAAAGTATTACTCCAGGTCCTCTGTTGAGAGCTTTACAATATCTTTTACCTAACTGAGCCCTGGAAATCCTATTAAACACAACTCTCACAACTGAACACATACCAGGGACTATACTCACAAAGACAGGAAAATGCGGCATCTAAATATGTGCATATGTGTCCCCGTTATCGGAAAGGCTTTAAAGATATGCTATCTGAGGCCAAAAGGAAACAACTCATAAAAGGGTTTCTGGATTGGAGGGCTCTGCTTATGTGGACTTGCCTCAGTCCCTCCTAGCTGGATTTTCACATCTGTGAACGGATACATTTGATGGGATTTTGTCATATCCCTTTCTCCTCTAACATCGCTTCTGATGCGGAGGGTCCCTTTGGGAAGTCACCTAAGGCTGGAGAAGTGCTGGCTCCAGGCTGAGACTGGCTGCATGAGGACGCCGTCCCTGGTGCTGAAGGGAAATCAGCAGTAATACCCAAATCTAGGGATGGGGCAGGTTTTACCCCCAGGGCTTCTCATAGTTAGTGCTGGCAGAAGGTTGTTTCCTTCAGCTTCAGTTCAGCAGACAGAAGAAAAAGCCTGTGTTTAAATTACATGTTACAGGGAAGGCCAAGAAACATGCTTACGGGTTCCCATGTGGGTGGTCCAACATGGATAATTGCATACGCCACTTCGAGATCACAGCTCTGCTTGAAGCCTTTTGGGAACGAGACCATATACAGCTCTAGCCTTGCTCTCTGGGAAGTAACAAATCACCCTCCCTATGTGGTTAGTGCAAAAATTTGGGGGATGAGGGGCACTGTGTCATAACTGTGTGACAACATTTGCAAGGAGTGGTATGAAGCAGCAAGCAGTGACAGTGGCCTGAGGGGGCAGGGAGGCTAGAAGGTGCCATAGACCTCTTCTTTGGCTGAGCTGCCATTCCACGGGGCCTTCCCAGGATGCGCCTCTCAGGAGAGCATCTCTAATGCACTCTGATGCAAGTCTGAGGGTGTCTCACTTCCTTTGGCACATGGGTATCGGTGGTCCCCTGGAGTACAGACTGTTCCAGGGAGATGATCCAGTTCCTTCTTTGGAATATGAAGGCTGGGTGAGGTGGCAGCTAACAAGTAGGACTCTGCAGGCTTCTTCCAGATCTGGAGGAAGTGCTCATGGCTTTAGGAGACAAGGAAAAGAGGAATATGGAAGGAGACAGAAAGACATGAAGCCAGGGAGAGGGGGAGTGAAGGGATGGAGCCGCATGGGAAAGAATGAGGAAGGGGAAGTTGGCAGGAGGAGAGAAAAAAGAGGAAAAGGGAGAGAAGAAAGAGAAGCAGAGTTAAAGGGAAAGAAAGCAAGCAAGATGAGAGAAAGGCAGAGAAATAGTATAAGAAAATAGACAGAGGCCTGGGCACTCACCTTGGGAGGTGTCAGTTGCCAATGACGGCCACGTCTGCACCTCTCCCCAGTGGCAAATACCTGCCCACCAGTGTATGACAGCAAACTCTTCTAGGAGGAGTGGAATGCAGTCTATACCTTGTAGACTCATGACTCATAGCCTGAGAATCCAATCAAACTCATAAGGTCCCAAATAAGAGGCCTTGTCTGCATGAGACTAAGCTCTGGAGACTAGCTGTTGTTTAGTCACTAAGTTGTGTCCAACTCTTTTGTGGCCCCATTATTGCTCACTAGGCTCCTTTGTTCATGGGATTTCCCAGGCAAGGATACTGGAGTGGGTGGCCATTTCCTTCCCCAGGGGATCTTCCTGACCCAGGGAACAAACCTGTGTCTCCTGCACTTACAGGTGGGTTCTTTAACACTGAGCCACCTGGGAAGCTCCCTTATACCAGGGAGCTGTAATATTTGGGTCCATTGGAATAAGACTGGATGGGGACAGGTTGGAGGATACTGCTTCAGTTGTAAGGCTGGCCCCTGGCAATGCTTAGGGAAGGATTCAAAGCCCAAAGAAGGTGATTTAAGAAGGTGGCATTTAAGTCATCCTGGTTTTCTTGGAGAGCTAGAGCTTCAAGGGTCCTGGGAGTTCTGGCTCACAGAGGGAACCAGAGTCCAACAGGTGACCAGCGAGTGAGGGGCAGGGTGAGAATCCTAGAAGAAAAGGCTGTGCTCTATTCTGAGCGCTCTGGCTCAAAAGGCCACTTCCCTCCAGTCCTCAGCTCCCTACCCTGCTGTACTTTTCTTTTGAGCAATTCTCTCTCCCAACCAATAAGTGAAAGATCTGAAGTTTGAACTCAGAGCTGTCTGAGGCCAAAGTTCATAATCTGTTTGTTGGACAGAGAGGTGCCCTGAGATGATGAAATCTGGGAACGGCGAGGTAAACAATGGGGAGAATGAGATTAGGGGTCAGCACTGTGATTGTGCCTTGTGCCAGGTGGATGGAGAGTATGAATATTCAGCACTAAGGTTATGAGGGTGAGGGGGGGAAGTTCAGTGGGAACCAGATCCAACGTTTCAGTGCGCACAAATCCATAAACTACAGTGAGAAGCTTGATTGCAAAGAAACCGGAGGAGCACACACTTGGCCTTTTTCCAGGGTACAGGCTCATCATCATTGAGTTCAATTTATCACCTCTTCGATGTAAGATTCCTGCTCCTGACTCCACTGCATCCCAATGCCCAATTTCCCTGGTGGCTCAGAGGTTAAAGTGTCTGCCTCCAATGCGGGAGACCCAGGTTCAACCCCTGGGTTGGGAAGATCCCCTGGAGAAGGAAATGGCAACCCACTCCAATATTCTTGCCTGGAGAATCCCATGGATGGAGGAGCCTGGTAGGCTACATACAGTCCATGGGGTTGCAAAGAGTTGGACATGACTGAGTGACTTCCCTTTCACTTTTACTTTCTCCTGCCAGGAGCAACTCCCAGAAGCTTGCTTCTTTAGACTCTGGGGACTTCATCCTGCAGATCTGGTCAGAACTCACATTGCCTTTTCAGAGAACCAGTCTACTGTTTCCAGGGAAACATGTTCTCTAAGGGGTGGAGATGGAGGACTAAGGGCCTGGTAGGTGCTGGAGGCCTGGAAAGAAACTTGTAGCTCTTCCTCAGTTTGTTCAGCACGCTCCCCTGATTCACAAGATAAATTAAACATCTCTTTACACCAGTGGTTCTAATCTGGAGGCATTGTAGCCTCCAGTAGCCTGGGACCTAGTCAAGACTGAGAGGTAATAAAAGCTGTCTTCTTCAGGAAGATTCTGTGAGTGAGCCAGCTTTACTTTACCTCTTCCATTAAGTGACACTGCAAGCTCTGCGTGGAGAACCCAGGAACTGTCCTTGATGAGGCTGTCCTGTCAGCAGACTGTAGAAGTGGTTTTGGGGAAAAAAATATAAGCTCGAGCTTCAAACAGACCAGCATTCTACTCTGATTTCAGCCATTGAGCATCTGAGTGCCTTCAAAAATGCCTTCTTAGGACATCAGTTTTCATATTTCTAAAGTGGGTGTAGTAGAAGCCCAACATACTCCATGACACTTACTACTGCTGATTATTCACAATTCTTTCAATATCTTGGTTTGCTGAAATTCTCTGAGCATTTGTACAGGTTTGTTCTTAGAAAGGCATTGGAAAGTTCATTATGACAGAATAGTTTTGGTCTTAAAGTGACAGAGATGCAATTTGAATTAGCTTTCTTATTGAGTGTCTCCAGCAAAATCCTCTTTGGAAAATGGAAATCTCCTAAGAAAATGCCATTTTGTGTGAAAGCTTCTTTCTTTGGTCCCAGTTTGTTCCTTAAAGTAACTGTATTCTGTAGGCATAGGGTGACTACTCAAGTCTTAAATATAAACTTGCATTTATTGAGGGATCATCAGGGTACTATTTTTATAATTGTGGGAAAGGGTAGGGTACAACTGGTCTCCAGGTCAACTGGAACCAGAGACTTGCATGTTGCCAGGGTCCTCTCCTTGCTCTTTCACTTATTTCTTTATTTTCTGCTATTAAAAACTGGCTTCTTCCCAATCATTAGAAATTCAGTTTCTTACTATCACCCAATTACCTGCTATTCTTTAGTGACCTGTATCTGTCAGTTTCAGCTTGAACATTTTGACCAATAACTACTAATGGTCAATGGCTCATCCATGGACCACTTAATTGTGACCATGAAGTCAGGGTTATATATCTTGCATGGTTGAAAACACAGGGATCCTACCTCTGTATTTACAGGCTATTTCCACAGATAGAGTATGATTGACATAATCCCAACTGGTGTCAGTTCTAGACCTTCACTAAATATTCCCACTCTGATATCCATGCTATCCCTGGATGCAAAAAGAATTCCATTTTACATTAAACAGAATGAAAGGGCAGGTCCTTAGAGAAGAAATCCAGGGAGATTCAGAGAGACCTGTCCTGAAGCTGCTGCTGCTAAGTCGCTTCAGTTGTGTCCGACTCTGTGCGACCCCAGAGATGGCAGCCCACCAGGCTCCCCCATCCCTGGGATTCTCCAGGCAAGAACACTGGAGTGGGCTGCCATTTCCTTCTCCAGTGCATGAAAGTGAAAAGTGAAAGTGAAGTCACTCAGTCATGTCAGACTCCTTGCGACCCCTTGGACTGCAGCCTACCAGGCTCCTCCGTCCCTGGGATTTTTCAGGCAAGAGCACTGGAGTAGGGTGCCATTGCCTTCTCCAGACCTGTCCTAAGGTTTACATATTTCAGGAGAACCCGATCCTTGTCTTCTAACTTTTGGCCACTTTCACATCATTAAATGATTATTTCTTTTGGTCAGAAAAGAATTCAATGGAACCTCTGGCATTTCCTGTTCATCCTTACATCCTCCTTGGAGAACTCTCCTTACTCATAACTAGGAAGGGGTGGCCCTACAAGTTATGTGATTTCATTATACGCCAGTGGTGCTTGGTTCAGGGGTGATCTCTGCACTGGAGTTCAGCCAAACAGAATCTTGCTTCCAGTGTATTAGCTAAACTTATATTGGTTCATAACATAACCCAGGCAAGCTTAATTAACTGTCTCCTCTTACCCTTACACAAAAAGACTATTGAACAACAAGGGGCACCCAGATTTTGTGGACATTTCTTATCAAACAGGGTCTTTCTATCCTTTTGAACCATGACCCACAGTAAGAACTACATTTTATGTTTTCCCTAGAAGGCATGCATATACAACTAAGACAAAGATTTTGTGAAACAGTATTTTTACTATGTGCAAAAGTAGTATAGCATTTTCTCATATCATTTACTTTATTCTATTTAAATTGTTGTTAAAAGTGCTAGTCATCACTCACTAATTTTTCCCATGATCTAGCAATCAGTTATATTCCACAGTTTGAAAAACAATCCTAGTCTAGAGTATTTTGTTGGACATCATTCAGTGTGAGCTCTCGATTGTTGGTCTTAATTTACATTCCAGAATTCTCCAGAAAGAATATGTGTTTAGCTTTTTTGGGAGGCCTGGAGTCTTCCCTTGTCCTAATCAACATTAGATGGACTCTAAACATGACTGCTGCGGGCTGTTTCTGTAGATCATGGGGCACATTCAGATTCTGGAAGCTGGGCAAGCACATCAGGCGGTGTCTACTACAAGTACACACTGGGAACTGAGAAAGATAGCATAACCAGGCAGATGGTGATGGGCACCTTAGCCAGGCACCGCTGGGACTGGAGTTGAAACCATGGCAATACAAACAGACACGTATGCAAGAGAACTTCACGAAAGAGCAGAGATGTTCAATACATAGAAGAGAAAAGAGGACAACTGCAGGACTTTGCACGCTTTGCTGGAGGTTGGGCTGTATTAACTGCAGTTGAACTCTGAGATTTTCCCACTGAAGTGAGAAGTTACCCAGGATGTGTGTCCTGATCATCTCTCTGTATACTTGTGGAATTTTGAATTATGCCATAGCCTGGAGTGTGTGCGTGTGCATGCTAAGTGGCTTCAGTCATATCTGACTCTTTGTGACCCTATGGACTGTAGCCCGCCAGGCTCCTCTGTCCATGGCATTCTCCAGGCAAGAATACTGGAGTGGTTTGCCATGCCCTCCTCCAAGGGATCTTCCCAAGCCAGGGATCAGACCTGTGTCTCTTACTTCTCCAGCATTTGCAGGCAGATTCTTTACCACTAGCGCCACGTGGGCCCATAGACTGGAGAGGGGAGCTGAAATCATTCTTGTTATTATGTTGGAAATTTTCTCTAATTTTAACCAACAAGTTTCAATTAAGTGGAAGTAAGGGACTCTGTGTCTGTGAAGGACAGACTGTGGGAATGTGCAGTTGTTGTGACCTTGGCTTACTGATGTTCAGGGTCATTCTTCCAACAGCTACATCTGTACCCAGTAGTGATGGCCAAGTGTGGTCAGAAGATAGGTACCATAGTATCATGATCCCTGGAGTGAATAAACCAAAACGTTCCGAATATCTTCAGTGGTGGTGGTGAAGGCAGGGATGGAAGATGTTGTTGGCATGGTTTGGGACTGAAACTGGAGTGGCATATGCATACAATGGACTTTATTCATCGATAAGTGGAATAAACTGTCTTGCCATGCAAAAACATGGGTGGAGCTTAAGTGCATATTGATAAGTGTAAAGGTTACATACTGTATGAATCCATTAATGTGGCATTCTGAAAAAGGTAAAGCTATAGCAGAATTTTAGGGGAGAGTTGGTCAAAGTGTATGGTTCTCAATTTGGTGAACAATGTGAGCTCATTTAAAAAATATTAGTGCCATACTGGTGCTTAACAAAGAAAAGCATGAGAATTAATATTGGGATTGGGTAAGGGTTTGCATTTCTCCTAAATTCAACACCAGTCTTATGATTTAAGTATCATTAACATCTCCGTAGGCACTCAAGTTCAGAGAGGCTTTGAGGCTCAAGGTGCTTTCTGTTCACTGATGGCTGAGCATCTTCCAGAGAGCTCTCTTGTGCCAAGTGTAGAAGAGCAAGAAGCCCTTTGGTTCTCTGTTCTCCTCCTCTCTCTCCTCTAAGAGTATCTTACCACTTTGGGAGGGCAACTGCATGAGATTTGATATTACCTCAAAAACTTTGATTTCTTTTAAATGATCATGACATGCTTTTGATCTTTGTTGTTTTAGTCTCAAATGTTTAGCCAATTAGGAAGTGTTTCTTCCTCTGTCTCTTAAATTGTTATTTATTTTCATTTTGTTTTAGCTTAGTGTATTTCTTTCATCATTAAGTACCTTGCTTATGGATGTATAGTTGCCACTGTTACTATTTGTCTCTTACCACTTTGTATTAATTCTTTTATCCTAGGTTATTGTGCAGTTATTTTTGCTGTCATTGTTCTTTAAAGTCCATATAGTACAGTTGATACCAGCTCATAGATACAATAGATGACAATTATCAAGCTGCTTTTGTTTCCAAACTCAGCCTCCAAATGAAGAATAATCAAAATGCTTACCTCAGCCCTCTCTCCTAAACTTTACCCAAATCGAACAGTAGTTATCTAGGAAGTGGTTCACGTGTCCTTGAAACTCACCCTTCTTGGTTCAACAATGGTTCTTGATATTTACAACTTCCCTCTTTTGGTCTTTGGCCCATGAGTCCCATGAAGCCCTAGGGAGATTTATTTGATGATACCTCTGGATACTCCAAGTAGGGAGCCTCAATTCAATCTTGGATTCATTTCCAACCATCACTTTCCTTAACTGGGACAAATATACTCAACCCTTGTACAGAGCAAGCTAGGAGCACTGTGCTTCTTTTCCCAATATCTGAAAGAGATTTGCATTTTTAAAATTATTTTTGTTGCTGTTGTTGTTCTGTTGCTTAGTCATGTCTGACTCTTTGTGACCCCATGTGCTGCAGCATGCCAGACTTCCCTGTCCTTCGCTCTCTCTCAAATTTTACTCAAATTCATGTCCATTGAGTGGGTGATGCTATCCAACCATCTCATCCTCTGTCACCCCCTTCTCTGATTGCCTTCAATCTTTCCCAGCATCAGGGTCTCTTCCAATGAGTTTGCTCTTCACATCAGGTAGCCAAACTATTGGAGCTTGAGCTTGAGCTTCAGCATTAGTCTTTCCAATGAATATTCAGGGTTGATTTCCTTTAGGATTGACTGGTCTGATCTCATTACAGACCAAGAGACTCTTATGAGTCTTCTCCAGCACCACAATTCAGAAGCATCAATCCTTTAGCACTCATCCTTTGTTTTTACTCATTTCAAATATAGCCTCTTCTTACTAGGTTTTGAGTATAAGTGTAAGAGAGGCTGCGGCAACAGAGAGCTGAAGAGCAGCTACTATGTGGAACACAGTATCTTCCCTCCAGTTTAGTATCACTCAGGGTCTTGTAATCATTATATATCTCAAGCTCTCTAGGAGTCTGAGAGGCTCCCACACATAGGATTCCTGGTTGGATATGGCCTGGCATTATTCTAGGATATACCACACACATCTAGGATGTGCACACACACATCACAGACACACACACATGTAGACATACATATAGGAAATCTTTTCTTTCCATTTACTTAAATCTGATTTTTAAAAAGACAGATAAATGGGTGGATTTTATTCTCACACTATTAAAACTCTGCTGGAAGCATATTAGAAAGAGGTCAGCTGGAAGGGTAGTCCATACTTGAGTGAAGAAGTCCACACACCTGTGTCCTCAAGTTGAGCTGGGTGTAGATGTCACAGATATTCTGAATGGACCTTCAGTGCCACAGAGTGCTAACCAGAGGATGTAATTTACACACATGCATATATATTTATGTATATTGTATATATTATTATACATTCAGATTTTATATTAATATCTATAAAACATCTGAATTTATGAACAAGTGCTGTTGTTTCAGATTCTATATTATCCTATACTTTCATGAGAATGGTTTAATAAAAAATGTGTGATCCCTGTCTTACCCCATCAATGCATTACCCCACCAATGCATTCATTGGCAAAGGTGGCTGCTTAACTAACTGGATGAGAGTGGGGTTCTTTTTAGGAAAGAACTTCCAAGATGATGCTCATGGCTTAAGTTTCTAAAGCACCCATGTGGCTTTGATACTTCTGATAATATCTGTTGGAAAGTTTATGAAATATTTATACTTTCATAATTCACACTTCTGCTTCAAGAATTACTTTGGCATAAAGACTGTGCCAAATAAAAGAACCTTTCTTAGTCCTATAGTTAATAAGAATCTGGTAAATTTACATTATATAACAGAGGGTTTTTTTTTTGATGAAACTTTTCTTTCTCTTTACCAAAGTTATGGATGTTCATTACAGGACATGGGGAAACACAGAAAGAATCACATGTAAAATAATCATATCACCAAGAAATGGTATGATTATTATTTGGAAATATTTTTTATTATTTTAAAGTGTGAAGACACTGTCGCTGGACATCCTGGGTGATCCTAGGGAAGTCGCTTAACCTTTCTGAGTCTTAGTTTTCTCCTCTTAAAAATGGGAATAATTGTAACCTAATTGAAATAATAACGTTGTGAGCCTTAAATGGATCAGTATGTGTAAAACATAACAATGTTTGCCATGCAGCAAATGCTCAGTAAGTGTTAGTTGTTAACATTATTATCATTGTTGTTCTTATAATGGCTCTTATTATTTATTTGTAGTTTTAATCCTTTTTTCTATATGTGCTTTCTTACACATTGGGTTTATGCTGTCAATATAATTTTGTATACTGCTTATTCAGAAGCATTAAAACATAAACATTGCCCAAAGTTATTGCAAATTCTTTGTAGACATAATTAAAAATAGTGAAATAACATTCTACTTAGATGCCAAACCTTAATTTACTTAACTATCGTTGGATATTTATGTTGTTCATAATTTTTCAGTATTACAAATAATGAGACAAGACATCTGTGCATAAGCTTTTGTGCATGTGCTTAAGCTTATTTCTTTGAAGCAAAATTACCAGCTCAAATACATCATGTAAAATTATTTTCTAAAAGGGTTGTGACAAGTTATATTCCCAAGAGCTGTGTGCAATTGGGCATATTTCACTGTACCCTTGTCAATGTTTGAAATTCTTAAGTTCATTTTTGTATTTTATAGATGAGAATATGCTAATTCATGTGATGCATATTTTGAGGAGCCTACTATGTGCCAGCTAGTGTCCTAGGTCCTGAGAAAAAGTGAGGACATGACAGAGTCCTCATTTCTCATAGAATTTATACTCTGGGACAAATGTATGCAGGAAGCAAGCTATAACTCTGTTACTTAAGCATGTGTATGATATGTGCTGTAAAGGAGAAGTAAATGCTACTGTGAGAAGTTAAGGAGGAAAACTGATGTAGTCTGGAGTAGTTAGGAAGGCTTTTCTAAAAGAGTAATGCTTCATCTGATACACAAAGATAAGTAAGAGCACTCTGGCAAAGGGCAGGTGCAGGGAAGGACATTCCAGGCAGAGGGAATGAGATGGGAGAGGAGAGGGAGCGGGCTTGCTGAGACATGCCAGGAGACTTCTGTTGTGCTGGGGCAGTGAGAGTTGAGAGGCAGCCAGGAACTAGCCTGGGATGAAGAGGAAATGATGGCTAAGGCCTTATTCTAATAACTGTGGGAACAAGGTGGCTTAATTTTTAGCAGGGAAGTAACATTTTCACATTAGTGTTTTAAGGAGACCAGTTTAGCTAGACTGTGTAGAGAATGGTTTGGAGAGGTGGCTTCCTGGGTAGTTCAAAGGAAACAGAATCTGCCTGCAATGCGGGAGATCTGGGTTTGATCCTTGGATCAGGAAGATCCCCTGGAGAAGGGCATGGCAATTCACTCCAGTATTCTTGCCTGGAGAATCCCATGGACAGCAGAGCCTGGTGGGCTACAGTCCATGGGGTCACAAAGAGTCAGACACGACTGAGTTTGGAGAGAGGAGAGAGAGAAGACTCTTGAGTTTTGTCAGTGGAGGGACCATGATCGCTTGAGACAAAGTGGTTGCAGATACAGAGAGGAGTTTTCCCCAGGGTCTTGTTGGAAGGAAGGAGAAGTTTGGGAGTTGAGAGGTTTTTAAGGAGAATGATGGACTAAGGAATCTAAGTTGAATGTGGAGGAAGGTAGGGAGAGGAACAGGTGGAGAAGGTGAGAGGCCAATGGATTGAATGTCATGATGGAGACAAAACAAAGGTCCCTGAGGACTGCTGACCAGTGGAAAGGAGATTCTAGACTTTTCATTAAAGACCTTGGAGGGCGGTTGTTATAGGAAAACCAGCGTGTATCTGAGGATTCTGTGGATGGAAATGGATTGCTGAAGAGTGTTCTGAAGAAATAAGGAGGTTGGGGAAGAAAAAGCACAGCTTTTGATCAGTAGAACATCCTTGTGGAGCCGCCGGTGTGATAGATGTTAGGAACTGACCAGGGGAAGGTGCAGAGGATCTGATGTCTTTGGGGTGAACAGATGGAAGGAGATGATGATGATGGAAAAAAAGCAATGTTCCTGCCACCAGAAATGTGCAGCTTCATTATTTCCATTGGTACATTTTAAAGGGGTAAAATATGTACATTTTGAAGGTTATCCTGGCTCCATGAGTTCACACTTCTTGTCTGCATTTTGTTAGCATCTTGTGACTACTGAGATTATGAGTTTTCCCCATCTATTGGAGTTTTAGTGTTTCTACTTACTCTTGAGTAAGCAATTAATACGTTAGGATTATTAAACATTTCTCTGCTATTTGTTACAGTTGTTTTTCCCCTAAATTTACTTTTTAATTGTGGATATAGGGAGGAGTTTTATTAACACCCAAATTAAAGTTAGATATAGAACTTGTAAGCTTTTAAGCAGCACATCTATATTTTTCCTTTGCCATTTCTTTCATTAATCTGAAATTTAAAACATTCTCCCAGAGCCAAATATTTGATTAAAATTGATTATGTTAATTTTTATTATATATTTTAAGGCTATTGTGACATTTAGTATGTTCCTTTTTTGTTACTCCCAAATTTTATATTCAGTGGTAGTTGGTTTTCTGTAATTTTCTTTATAAATAGCCACCCTTGAGGAATTAGCTTTCCCATTGATTCTAAGCTACAATATGACATCAATCAGATCACAAATTTAACAATATGGTCTCCTGAGCTGATACCTGTGGCTCCAACACACCACTGCCTCTTCTGATTCATTACTCCCTATTTAGAGAACTTCATCTTTGTTTAATTTGCCTTGGTGAACTTTGGAATTATTTCATCAAGTTACCCTCAAAACTAGTCGGGTTTATGATAAGAATAAAATTAAATTCATGAATTAATCAGATAATTTAAAATCATGCAGTGTATATTATGCTTCTCTATCCCAAGAATATTTAAAAATGTGTGCAATATTTTATAGTTTTTCCCATGTAATTTTCCACATTTCTCTTTCTGTGGTATTTATAATATCATTCCCTGTACTTTTATTGTTTATGCAGTTTCATGAAACTAGTTAGTCCTAGATACATGGAATATGTAGATTTGTCTTATGTAAAGTTACTCTGCAGGACCAGTGCTAACAATCNCTTTTCTCTCCACATTTCAGGGTAAAGTCAATTATTTGTGTTTTTTAATCAAATTTTGTAGAAATTATTTTCCATTATTTTTATTATAGGATGTTGAATGTAGTAGTACTCTGTGCTATATAGTAAGACCTTGTTGTTTATGCATGATATATATAAAATCTTACATCTGCTACCTCCCACTTCCTCCCTCCCCCAACCCACTGCCCCTTGGCAGCCGCCAGTCCATTCTCTATGACCCTGTTTCTGTTCCATAGATAGGTTCATTGGTGTCATATTTTAGCTTCCACATATAATGAGGTCCTGTGGTATTGTCTTTCTCTTTCTGACTTACGCCACCTAGTACAGTAATATCTAGTTGCATCCGTGTTACAAACAGCATTATTTCATTCTTTTTTATGGCAGCGTAGTATTCCATTGTAAATATGTACAGATCTTCTTTATCCGTTCATCTGCCAGTGGACATTTAGCTTGTATCCTTTTCTTGGCTATTGTGACTAGTGCTGCTATAAACATAGGGGTGGATTTATCTTTTTCAATTATAGTTTTGTCTGGATATATGCCCACAAGTGGGACAGCTGAATCATAAGATAATCCCATTTTTAGTCTTCTGAAGACTCCATACTGTTTTCCACAATGGATGCACCAGCTTACATTCCCACCAACAGTGTAGGAGGCTACCCTTTGCTCCATACACAGCATGTGTTATTTGTAGACTTTTAATTATGACCATTCTGACTGGTGTGGTGTTGTACCTCATTGTAGGTTCTTTTTTAAAATTATGAAATATTTTAATTAAAAACAAACATGAATTATATTAAACTGTATAATATTATATAATCTATGCCAAAGATTAAATTGAATTTTAACTTGCATTTCTCTAGTAATTAGTGATGTTGAGCATCTTTGCATTTACTTGTTGGCCATCTATATTTCTTCTTTGGAGAAATGCCCATTTAAGTCTTATGCCCATTTTTTGATTTGGTTGTTTTTCTTTTTGTTGAGTTGTATGAGCTGTTTATATGTTTTGAAAATTAAGCTCTTGTCAGTTGCCTCATTTGAAAATATTTTGTCCCGTTCTGTAGGTTGTATTTTGTTTTGTTTATCGTTTATAAGTTTGATTAGGTCCCATTTGTTTTTGCTTTCATTTCTATTGCCTTGGAATACTAAGAAAGCATGGGTACAATTTATGTTTTGTCTATGATTCCTTCTATGACTCTTACAGGGTCGTGTCTTATTTTTAACTCTTTAAGCCATTTTGAATTTATTTTTGTGTATGGTAAGAGAGTGTATTTTAACTATATTGATTTACTTGTGGCTGTCCAACTTTCTCAACACCATTTGCTGAAGAGATTGCTTTTTTCCCATGCATATTCTTGCTTTCTTTGTCAAAGATCAATTGGTTGTAGTTGTGTGGGTTCATAGACTGTATGTTTTTAAGCTGTTTTCAAAAACTCATTTAAGACAAATACTACATTGTACAAAGTATTACAGAGAATCCCTGTGCACACTTCACTCAGGTACCCCCAAAGATAATATCTAGTATATCATGGTACATTATCAAAATCAGGAAATTTGTATTGGTGCACCTCAACTATAACCTTTATTAGGGTTTACAACCAATATTTCTTTAAATCATTAAATAGAAGAGAAGAGAATGGGCTAAGAATATATGAGTACACCATGGGTAATAAGGTTATGTGGCTTTATGAAAGTAAAATGTCAGGGCTATGACCAGAAAGTTTTTAAAAATATTTTGCTAGACCCTGTTATCAGTTGTAGTAATCTTTCTTGGTGTTTGAAAATATTCGCACGTAGGCATCTCTGCTCTGTTTCCAAGGTACAACCCCTCAGAAGGAGAGTATGACCCTTCCTGGCTGCACGCTTTGGCATCATTTTCCATGCTTCACAATTTAGCTGTTTAGATGCCAGGTTTCAGTTAGACAATATCTTAAGTTCCAAATATTTTACATACTGGGTAACTAGGATAATTATTTCAGAACATACTAACTTCAAAATTGCAAGGTCTATGAGATAATTTGGATGGAGAGAGTTAGGTGACTAGCCAAAATCAGACAGGTCATTCTGATTCTGACATGCATATTTTGGCATATAACAGTGTTTTGATTGAACAAACACTTCTGCTTACAGTGTGTACAAACTGGAGGGTAAATCATCTTTAATTTGTCCCCCTGTGAC
Source organism: Redunca redunca (assembly GCA_006410935.1). Lineage (NCBI taxonomy): Eukaryota > Metazoa > Chordata > Mammalia > Artiodactyla > Bovidae > Redunca > Redunca redunca. Next base: position 326,261 of record SJYQ01014793.1, read on the forward strand.
TTCTAGCAGGGAAGGTGTTTGTACATTTGAAACAATGACATTCTTGTTTTATAAAGGTTATGATGGTGGAATTTATAGATGTTACAGGAGGTTTTCACAGTAGCGGGCCTGGACATCTGGACAGAATCAGTGGTGGTCTCACAGGCAAATGAGTGACTCCTGACCTGAGTCTTGCAGGTGATCCAGGAGTGCTCAGGTGGACCAGACATGGAAGGCATACAGACTGAAGTGAGAGCTCAGAGAAATGAGAGACAGTAGCCTTGGGGACATAAGAGGGTGCTGAGAATTTTCTTCTGTTTACCAGTGCATTTTTTCTGGGGGGAGAATTTATGCACACAGTGAAGAAAAATATAACAGTAAAATGCAAAAAGAAGTCAGAAGAGAGAATGGGGTGAGACTGGAGCACTGGCTTTTGGGCATTCCAAGCAGAGCTCGTCATTACCACTTGCCTAGAACAAAAGCAAATTCACTGATGGAGAGGACTCATACACCTCGGAAATCTTACACATGAATCACCTAATTGTCATCAAATATTTAACTGGGAGCTTTCCAGGTAGAGCGCGATTCCTCATGACAGAAATATCCCAGCACTGGCATTAGTACCCGCTGTACTTGCATCCACTCCACTGCCTCAGTCTGTTGTTCCACAGCCAGAATAAATGAATAGTGTTCACCCAGGATGCAAGGATTGTTGGAGATTCAGCATACAATGAAAGCGGAACAAACCCCATACCACAGGCATAACCACAGCTCAGACCCATAGGCATATCTGAGGCCTGGGGAGACAGGGAGCTATTCCAGCCCTTGGGAAGGGCCATGAGTTAACCCACTCCAGTACTCTTGCCTTGAAAATCTCATGGATGGAGGAGCTTGTTGCAGGCTACTATCCATGGGGTCGCAAAGAGTCGGGCACGACTGAGTGACTTCACTTTCACTTTTTATTCACCATTTAATCCCTCACCACCTGCATTCCCATGAACACTTCAGGTAGTAAAAGGAGCTTGCTTGGGGACTATTGTGGGAGAAGTCTCGATGATGGAATATGCTTCTCCTGATTTGCACAGTGAGGTCCCCCTGCCCTCTTATAACTATGCCTCTGCATACCCCGGAGCTTATGGCATGTAGACCTAGTGATTTGGCTACTGACACAGCAGGTTGCAACCAGATACTTCCTGGGTGTGACTGATCACTCAGAGAGATCACTCTTCTTCACCTCCTCCTAGAAACTAACCCTGTTCAAGCTTGTGATTAGAATTTTTGAATACTGAGGACAATAATTCCAGTGAATATTGTCTTCCCAAAATCACTTGAGGAGAGACTAAAAATGCACTCTGAACACACTATAACATTCTTTTCTGGGACTATCTTTGAGGGATACTATAGAGTTTTCTTGCCGATGCTGGTGGTAGGTCAAGGATTTAGAAGAGGAGTACAGAGCTGGAGCTGAACAATCCCCCCCCCACCCCCCCCACCATGCCCCTTGAACTGAAGATCTCTATCGCTGACCCTGAGTCACCAAAACTTATCTCCTCACCCTCCTGGAGACTAGAGACCTTACTCTTGTGCTCTTGATTCTTCTCCCTGTGCCTTATCCTATGTCAAAGTTCTGGTATGAAGAGGAAATTCTCCACCATAGGACCCGAGGCTGCAGAACAGTACCTTGGAACACATAGGCCAGCACCAATAGGAATCTGACTATCCAGAGTCTGGGAGAAGGAATAATTGGCCCTAAGCAGAGAAACTTAAGGCATCTGTGAGTCCCCTCATCTCTACTCAGTAATTTGCTCTTGGATTTTGCCACCCAGTCTTAGGTTTCGATTGTATCATTTTCTTCTCCAAGGCTCAGCCACCTGCTTAGGGCCATGCTTGCTTCTTTTTCCCCTCCTGACTGGAGAATCTCTATCTAGTTTTAGGATCTCTTTGACAATGATCCAAACATCCTGTTTATGGTGTAAACATGGAAGCCTGAGATCTACAAAACTCAGGCTCTTGAAATCCAGAAGCCTCTGAACTACTTTTATGGCATGCTGATTTTCTCTAGAAAGCAATGCCACTGCTGACTGAAAGGGTCTGGGAAGTGCAAGGGGTACAAATAACTGGGGAGATGATATCTCAGAATACCATCCTACAGCTCTTGTACTATGGAAAGTGAACTTCTCTGTACTTGGATGCAACTATTATCTTGAAGACTCTTATACTAACACATAAAAGAGACATAAATATTGAAATAAAATAAAATAAACTCACATGAGTACCTAGAAAATCTAAAATAATCAATTTAGCAACTATTATTTTCATACTTCAAAATATAAAAGAGTGGCATTATAAAGGATTCACAAAACAGTAGTTTCTTTTTTCATTACTAACTACCATCGGTAAGAAGAAGTAAAGTTAAACAAATTCTATTCACAGTAATAGAAAATAAGATGGATCTATGTTGATGATTTCAGGGACTTTAATTCATTTTTTAAATGTTAATTACTATATGGCACATACAGTATTATCCCTATTTTTCTGAGAAGAACCTTGGGTGTCAAAAGCCACTTTGCTGCTAAGTTGCTGTTCTACCAGATCTTGGAATCAGTAAAGCAGCAGAGCCTGATAGATGCCTAGATGCCAAAAACAAATAAATGAACAACCACCCCCCACAACACATCTCTGTAAAATAGAACATGATAAAATTGAGAGAACAAAAGGACTAGGACTACCTATTTAGAAAATGTCTATTTCAAATCTGACAGGTTAAGGAAAAAAGATAAAGAGTATAAAGAGCTTATTTTTCAAATGCATAAGCACTCTTAAGAACACTGCAGTTTAGTGTGTAAAGAACAAACAAACAAAAGTACATATGCAATTAACAGAGAAATGATTGGAAAGTGCACATCATTTTTAGTATTCCAAAAATTGCTAATGTACAAAGCCTGTAGAAATCATTTTCCAGCTATTAAAGAAGCAAAATGAAAATTTATGGTAATAGAATTTGAAGCTGGCCAGTGTATGGTCCTGCTGGCACAATTTTTCATTGCTGGTGGAGTTTGAAGTAGAAAGAACTCTTTTGAATGGCATTGCAGACATATTTAGTAAGGGCCATAAAAGTATTCTTGTGTCTTGACCCAATAATTTCAGACCCTGTGCATTTATTCTAAGGAACTATCTGCCAGGAAAAGACTCCACATTTGCACAGATAGGTTTGTTGCAATGGAGAGAGGCATAGCAGTCCAGTATATGCACTGAGAAACCGGATGCCCTTGCAGCCTCCCACTCAACTATCTGGTGACCTTGGCCAGTGAGGTGACACTCTTGTGCCTCAGTTTCTTCAAGCAGATAATAGTGTGGCAGCCTAAATTGTGGGTTGTTGTGAGGATCAAATGAGTTAAATGTGGAGCACTTAGAAAATGTCTGGCGTGTCGCCGGCACTCTGTTGTATAAACTATAATTATAAGCAAAAATTTAACAAAAGGAAGCAGCTCAACTACCCCACATTAGAAGAGTTGTTTAAAAACTATATTGCCCTTGCATGATGCCATTTTATATAACCATGAAGACAGTATTTTGAAGACTCTGAAACTGAAAAACAAGTTTATAATGGAATATTCAGTAAAATAAAGGATGAAAAATTCTTGAATTTGCTGCAATCAAAACCACAAAGAATATCTGAAAGAGGAAAGAGTAAAATTGTTTTGTAAGAATGGTTGAATGATGGGTGGTTTGCAATGCATTTAAAAAAATCTTATATTGCCCTTCTTAATTAAAAAAATAAAGCAATATGTAACAAAATGTTTCCTTTGAACATTGCCTTTGGCTTTGAATGCTCTGGTGTGCAAAATCAAGCACAGGTAGAATGAGGCTGTTCAGAAAACATCAGCAAGATGCAGGTGACAGGCTGAGTATTGGTAACAGCAGCGGCAGCAAAAGCCATGTGCTGCCCTGCACCCTGGAAGTTCATTCTTCATCACAGGAGGTCACGTGACCCCTGTTGCCAGATCACCTCCCTTTTAGTCAAAGTGAAATTTTTTTATTTTTTAAAAAAATTATGCTTTTAATGCCTTTTTAAAAAACAAAATATGTTTATTGAAGTGTAATTGATATACAAAAAACTCCTCATATTTAATGTATATGAGTTCAGACATATGTGTCCACCTCTGACACCACTGCCACAATCAAGGTTAAAAACATATCCGTTGCCTGCAAGAGTTTCCTCCTGTACCCCCTTCCCCCACTTTAAAATTATTGTGGTAAGAATGATAAGGGAGAATGGGGAATTGTTGTTCAACATGTATAAGGTTTCAGTTAGACAAGATCAACAAGTTCTAGAAATCTGCTCTAAGACATACTGCTTACAGTTAACAACACTGGATTATACAGTATAAAGCTGTTAAGAGGGGAAACACTATTTTCATTGAAAAGATCTTAAGGGTCTTGGAAACCTGCTGTTTTTGGAGATTTACAGTCAAAAATAAAAATATTCCTTCTTGAGGAAGAGGTGGGCAATGAGGTGATTGAATTTTGGAGATCTGGCCTGACATTGTCTGGGGATGGGGGTCGGGGTGCAAGTGGTGAAACTGCACCAGAATGGAGGCTGAAATTGTCGACTAGTTTATGAGAATAATTAAGGTGAAGATATTCTAGAATAGTTGCCAAACTGCTGCTATTTTAGATAGTAACGATCTATTACTGATATGTTACTTCCCTTATGTGTGGAATCAGGAAATAAAGGTGCCTTACTCTATGAGTTTTATGGGATGAAAAAACTAATGGAAATGATGTCAGTATCTGACATCTAGTAAATATTCAATAAATGTTCTCGCTTCTGATGTATGTAGACCACAAGGAGGTTAGGTATGCAGGAGCATAATAGAAAGCAGGAAATTACTCACTGTCATCAGCAGTAAAATTAACCTTACAAAAGTGGCCATTTCTCCCCCAGCTCCTCCCTTTTGATGGCATTCCTGTGGTTCTCAGCTCATCAGTTCATGCAGCATCACTAATTCTCAGAAAAGGATGCTTTTCACTGAGACTAATGAGGTAACACACAGTGAAGGGGACTCAGTGGTTGGTTTCCCAGTTGGGGGCAGAACCTAGTATGTCTCACTTTTCAGAGTGTCTTTTCTGACTCCAGATAAAGCTGTTGCCAGTAAGGCTAATGACCTTAGTCCTATTGAATGTCAGAATGTATCCTTCACAAGTCAGGAAGTCTCTTCCATCAAAATCACAGTATCCAGAATGCTGGGGTCCATTTGACCAGATTAAGATGGCTTTTGTTAATATTCCTTAGCACTGATGATTGTGGCAAATACACTCTAAGATGCTTGGCTGACAACAAAAAGATCTATGTAAAAGTACTACAACGTGGTTTCCAATCCTGGAGTTCCTCAGTCACAGATTGAAATTGGAAGTCTATTGAATACTGAATAAAATGGATGAGGCAAAGAGAATAAATGCAAATATGCAGAGTGGGAGCCCGTTGCTGAGACTTTGACCCTAGACACAGAGAGCAAAGTGGGGCCAGGTTTCAGGTGATGCTAGCTCTTTCTTTCATCACTGAGATGACCCCCACCTCCCCACCACAAAAAAATATGCTGAAGAGGAGGGCCTTGTTTATTGCTTGAGATCTTAGGGACAAGATTTGTGGCCCCAATAAGATTGATTGAATCAGTTCCCTTACTCGTTTAACAAATACATGTATCAGCTATGAGCCAGTGCTCCGGGGACATATAGTAACAACAAAGACCAACCTGTGTTATCATAAAAAAAGCATTTTATTTGGAGGGACAAATAATTAACAGGCCAACAAATCCGTGTATAATATCATTTGGGGTAGATAAGACTATAAGGGAAAAAGAAAGCAGGATAAGAGGGAGAGTGACAGGTCACAAGAAGGCTGTTTCAGATGGAGTGTTTGGGGAACCCTCTGAGGTTATCACATTTGCACAAAGTGTTACATGGAAACAGGAAGTGAGATAAGAGATTGAGGTGAATCACAACAAAAAGTCAAGTTGGCTCTACCGTCCAAATATATCCAGAATCCAGACATTTTTTTGCCACCTAACTCCCTGGACCAAGTAACCATTATTGTCCTGTGAATTATGCATTGGCCATCATACTGATCTCCCTTCTTTACCCTCCCCCTGGACCAACATAGTCTATTCTCCACATAGTAGCCTGGGTATGTCTTTAAATCTCTAAGTCATATAATTTCATTCTGGTGCTGAAAATCCTGAATGGCTCCACATTTCTTTCAGTGTCAAATTCCAAATTCTTATCAAGGCCCACAAGGCCTGACATGCGCTGTATTTGTTTCCTGTGGATCTGTGGACAGGGATGCCTGCCCTGCGTGATACAGGATTGAGCACTTTCCTCCACTGTTGTCCTAAACCTGGAGAAACAGAGGCTTCCGTTGAGGCTTTCCAGTTGTCTGGGCTTGTTGTTGACTCTGGACAGGAGACTGACTTTGACTCTGACTTTGAGGAGGCTGGGAACAGTGGAGACTGTAACAAGAGTTTGGACTGAGAGGGATACTTGTCTTTCAGTCTCCCTACTGGAAAATGAGGAGAGAATTTGGTAAACGGCAAAGGGTGAAACCCAGTGTATTATTAAAAACATAACTACCATATGAGCTCATAGTTTTACTTCTGGGTATTTATCCAAAGGAAATAAAAACACTACTCAAAATGGTATCTGTACCCTCGTTTCATAAAAGCATTATTTACAATAGCCAAGACACAGAAATAAATTAAGTGTTCACCACCAGATGAGTAGATAAAGAAGTTGTGGAGACATATATAACATGGATTATTGCTTGCATGCTCAGTCGCTCAGTCATATCTGATTCTTTGTGACCCCATGGACAGTAGTCCACCAGGCTCCTCTGTCCACGGAATTTTCCAGGCAAGAATATTGGAGTGGGTTGCCGTTTCCTACTCCAGGGGACCGTCCTAACCCAGGGATTGAACCTCTGTCTCCTGCATTGGCAGGTGGATTCTTTACCACTGTGCCACCTGGAAAGCCCCATATGGATTATTACTCACAATAAAAAATGGAAAATACTACCATTTGTTACAATGTGGATAGACTTTGATGGCATTATGCTAAGTAAAGCAAGACAGAGAAAGACAAGAACTGTATAATTGTTTTTCTATTGTGGAATCTGAAACAAAAACAAAACAAAAGACTTCCATGAAATTCGTAAAAAAAAAGGATTAGATTTGTGATTTTCAGAGGTAGGGGTTGGGAGGAGGGCAAATCAAAGCAAGGTAATCAAAAGGTACAAACTTCAGGTTATAAGGTACAGTCCTTGGAATATAACGTACAACATGATGACTGTAGTTCAGTTCAGTTCTGTTCAGTCGCTCAGTCGTGTCCGACTCTTTGCGACCCCATGAATTGCAGCATGCCAGGCCTCCCTGTCCATCACCAACTCCTGGAGTTCACTCAGACTCACGTCCATCGAGTCAGTGATGCCATCCAGCCATCGCATCCTCTGTTGTCCCCTTCTCCTCCTGCCCCCACTCCCTCCCAGCATCAAAGTCTTTTCCAATGAGTCAACTCTTCTCATGAGGTGGCCAAAGTACTGGAGTTCCAGATTTAGCATCATTCCTTCCAAAGAAATCCCAGGGATGATCTCCTTCAGAATGGACTGGTTGGATCTCCTTGCAGTCCAGGGGACTCTCAAGAGTCTTCTCCAACACCACAGTTCAAAAGCATCAATTCTTCGGCACTCAGCCTTCTTCACATCCATACATGACCACAGGAAAAACCATAGCCTTGACTAGA
>SJYQ01014793.1:336847-352909 GCA_006410935.1 Redunca redunca
TACTCTGAATATAAGTTAAATAAGCAGGGTGACAATATACGGCCTTGACGTACTCCTTTTCCTATTTGGAACCAGTCTGTTGTTCCATGTCCAGTTCTAACAGTTGCTTCCTGACCTGCATATAGGTTTCTCAAGAGGCAGGTCAAGTGGTCTGGTATTCCCATCTCTTTCAGAATTTTCCACAGTTTATTGTGATCCACACAGTCAAAGGTTTTGGCATAGTCAGTAAAGCAGAAATATATGTTTTTCTGGAACTCTCTTGCTTTTTCCATGATCCAGCGTAGTTAACACTGCTCAATGATGTATAGGAAAATTAAGAGAGAAGATCCTAAGAGTTCTCATCACAAGCAGAGATTTCTTTTTTCCTTTTTAAAAACTGTATCCAAATGAGATAACAAATGTTAATTAATCTTATGGTAGTAATCATTTCACAGTATATGTACATCCAACCATCATGCTATACAACATAACTTTATGCAGCGATGTATATCAGTATTTCTCAGTAAAACTGGGAAAAATCCTCCAAAGACCAACTCCCAAATCTAGTGATCTAGTCTGTAGCTAAAACATGCAGTCCCCAGTATTAATATTTTAAAACAATAGATGTTTATTTCGGGACCATGAAAAATCCAAGGACTGGTGATGTGTTCACTGTAGTCATCCTGTAGCATTTGTGGAGTGTTGGTTCCAGGACCTCCTGAGGATACCAAAATCATCTCTAGATTATAGTGCTGAGTACAATGTAAATGTTACATAAATAGTTGCTGGGGTGTGGCACATTCAAATTTTGCCATTTGGAACTTTCTGGAATTTTTTTCTATTGTTTTCTCTCTGCAGTTTGTTGAATCTGTGGATGTGGAACCTGCAGATAGGGAGGGCCAAGTGTATGCTCGTTCTGACATCTGCTAGAGGCCAGAGATGCTCTCCATCTGTGGAGTGAGGAAGAAACAGGGACAATGTCGAGGATGGCACAGAATAGTTTGGGGACTTGGCCTGAAAGGAACATACTTTACTCTCTATACATACCCCTGGCCAGAGCTGGTCATATGCTCCACCTAGATACAAAAGGGTATGGTAAAGTGGTTTGCCTATAATCCTAGGAAAAGAAGTTTCCATGAGGATCTGGTTATGTTCTACCATACCTGGGAGAGCTGGATTTTGAAACATGCTGCTGCTGCTAAGTCGCCTCAGTCGTGTCTGACTCTGTGCGACCCCATAGACAGCAGCCCACCAGGCTCCCCCGTCCCTGGGATTCTCCAGGCAAGAACACTGGAGTGGGTTGCCATTTTCTTCTCCAATGCATGAAAGTGAAAAGTGAAAGTAAAGTCACTCAGTCGTGTCTGACTCTTAGCAACCCCATGGACTGCAGCCTACCTGGCTCCTCCATCCATGGGATTTTCCAGGCAAGAAGGCCACATAGATAGGGTGTAATTCTAGGCAGAGAAAATGACCTAACAGGGCAGGGTTCATATAGACACCAATGAAATCAAGGCATATTGGGGGATTTGAAAGGTGTTCTTTTTGACTTGAGAATAGATCTTTGTGGGAGAAAGTAGAAGGTTAGTATTTGAGAGGTGGCAGAGGTTATATCATCTGAGGCCTTCTGTGCCATGCTAGGCTATTTGGAATTTGTCCTATAATACAAGAGGAGAGGCCAGTGAATGACTTTAAATAAAGGACTGTCACATTTAGAGGGACATTTTGGAAAGTCATTCTGGAGTGGAGGACAAAACCTGAGGCAAGGACACTAGTCATGAGATGATTTTTTTCTAGTGATAATTCCCTATCTCAAGGATTCTCAGACTGAACTCATACCAGGGGCCATATCCGACAACCTAACTCAGTATGCGTATATATGTAAGAAGTCCATGACATTTTATATTTTTGTCTGTTCATTTAAACAAGTGGTGGCTGCCGTCTATTGAATTGAATAGTCTGTCCTTTAATGGGTTACAATTGCAGTTTGAAAACCACTGCTTTATCTCCCTGCAAGACACCACTTTTCCAGGCTCAGATCTAGATGTCATGGGAAACACTTCAGTCACTTGTACTACCCTCCACAGCCCATCAGTAGATTATTTCTGGTCTACTTCTAAATACCCCTTACCCAATTTCCACTGTTCGTATTGTTTAGATAAGTGGTTTGCAACACAGGGCCAAGGGATCCCTGAGGCTCCCTAAGATCCTTTCATGGGGTCCACAGGGTCAAAAACACTTTCACATTTTTATAACAACACTCAGATGTTATTTTTCTTTCTCTTTTTTAATCCTTTCACCGGTGTACAGTGAAATTTTCAAGAGGTTACCTAATGAATGATGGCATCAATTGTTCTAATGCTTAATCTTTTCAGTTTTAATTTCCAGTATGTTAAACATTAATATATGTGACCTTCCTAGTTAAAAATTCAATAAGTTTCAAGATTGCAATGGGGTCTTGAGAACAAGGAGCTTAAATCCTTGGTTTAGACCTCTGATTCTGTATCTCATTACCATTATTAATAACAGGATATGGTGGCCTAGGACATTCCCCAACAAACACTGTTCCTAGATTATTTGGTCTTCCACCTCAGTGGTAGAATTTCCTTTCTCACTATTCAGAGCAGTGTCTGAAATGTGGTTTCCAGAGCTCCAGTGTTAATTCTGCCCTTGATCCTCAGCCTTTTGGACCAACTTTAGAACATAGGCACTTTATTTTTTATGCTTCTGAACATTGGAGTGCCCTGCTGCTCAGCCACTGGACCCTGTGACATGATAGGAAATATATATTTGGTCTCTGCCCAGGCAATACAGAGGTCCTAAAACCATTTTAATTTCCTGAGTAATAAAGATAATAAGAGCTTCTTACACAGAACATCTGAATCCCATGGAATTTCCTGGGTGATGGGGGAATCTTTTGTTCTAATCAGGACTCTTGTTGGGCTCCTGGATGGCTTCATGGTGGGGATGGGTCATTAGAAGTACCAAAATTTTCTAAAACTTTCAGCTCCACCTGTATCCTTTAAGGGAAGAGAGAGGCTAGAGATAGAGATAGTCACTGATCATGCCTGCATGATGAAACCTCCATAAGTATTCTTGAACTCTGAGGAATAGAGAGCTTCTGGACTGGTGAATGCATTTATGTGTCAGCATGGTGGCACATCCCAACTCTAGGCGGACAGAAGCTTCTGTGCTCAAGATCCTTCCAAATCTCTTCCTCTGGCTTTTCATTTGCATGCATTATAATAGTCTTTGTAATAAACAAGTGATGTAAGTAAAATGTTTCCCTGAGCTCTGTAAGTCATTATAGCAGATTATCAAGTCTGAGGAGACAGTTATAGGAACTCTTCATCTATAGCCAGTCAGACTGAAGTGTGGATACCATGGGCACCCAATGCTTGTGACTAGCATCTAAACTGTAGGCAGTCTTGGGGGACTGAGACCTTAGCTTATGGGATATGCACTAAGTCTGGGTAGTCAGTCTTAAATTTTAGGATATCCAGTTGGTGTCTACAGATAATTGGAGAATTGCTTGGTGTGAAAAATCCAAACATTTGGTGCCAGAAGAGTGAGAAGAACAGTTTTGTGTCAGACACCTTTGCTATTCTATGAGTACTCATGACCTAGTCATCTTATCTCATCCTCTGGCTTTAAACACTATTTGTATCCATGTGTGCTCATTCGTGTCTGACTGTTTGCAACCCCCTGGACTGTAGCCAGCCAGTCTCCTCTATCCATGGAATTCCCCAGGCAAGAATACGAGAGTGGGTTGCCATTTCCTTCTCCAGGGGAAACACTATCTATAGTCTGACAGTCGATACATTTTAGTCTTAAATTCTGATCCCTCTTCTGAACTCCAGATTTGAATGCTGTGTCTAGCTACCTGTTGCTCATCTCTGTTTGGATATCTAGCATGTAACTCAAAATTAACATTTCCAAAATTTGGCTTCTAATCGCTTCCATAGCTTCTTCCTCCTCAAACTTCTTCATCTCAATGAAAAACAGTTCCATTCTTGAAGGTTCTCAGGCCCAAATCCTTGAGTTTCTCATTGACTCATCTCCTTGCTAATATAACCAACTCACTGCCAAATTTTGCTGGCTTATTCCGTCAGTGCAGCAACACTTCCCATGGCTTTCACTTACCTCAACTAGTGCCACTTTCCTCTTTTTCTGAGCTTTTTAAGGGTCAGCTGATGGATTTCCTAGTTTTTACCTTTACTTCTTGACATTTGAATCTCCATGCAGCTAATAGGTGTCCCTGTAGAATTTTCCGGGAAAAAGTTATCCTATTTTTAGTGGTCTGTGCTTCTGAAAAGACTTCTCCAGGGCCACCTCCACTTCCCTTGGAAGCCTGGACCTCCAGGTTCTGTGTGGGATAAATCTACACTGAGCACTCATTTCCAGGTAGGCTGGTTCCTGCTACTTCTTCAAGCACCTGATCTCAACCCTACCAAATATTTCTTATTAAAGCCACATTATAGGGATGATGCACGTCTTGGAGGAGTCTAGGCACTTGGTGCTGCTGCTGCTGCTAAGTAGCTTCAGTCGTGTCCGACTCTGTGACCCCGTAGACAGCAGCCCACCAGGCTCCCCTGTCTTTGGGATTTTCCAGGCAAGAACACTGGAGTGGGTTGCCATTTCCTTGGTGCTAGGTATCCTTATTTTTAATTTCAGGATAACCTTGGCAGGATCAGTCAGTCATGCCTAGTTAGTCAACATCATAGTGAAGGGGTTCGGTTCTCAGGAATGGAGATTGTCTCCAAAACTCAAAAGAATTAATGGGATTCTAGTACAGGGACCTCGGGTATACCTAGGAATTATCCATGTGCTCCATCGCCTGAACTTCTTCATCTGATTCAGAGCCAAGAGGTCTCTCCAGTTTTGTTTTACTATGAGGCTAAATGAGTGGTTCTCAATATATGGGGATATGTCTAATTAGACTAAGAGGCAGATGAGGCAGTGAATCAAAACTCATTAGTGAGGCCACAGAAATAAGAATCTACTTAAAAATGGTGAGAAAGAAAAGGAGAAAGGCATGTCACTAATTCTGTAAGAGATGGGTGACTAAGTAGAACACCAAGATGGGATGTCAAACCTAGGGAGAAGGGTGGGATAAAACAGGGACCCAGCGGAAGAAGAAAGAAATGAAGGCATGGGTCTCAAAATAATAGCCCAGGTACAAATTAGAATGGTGTCAGCATCCAGAGTGACTTAAATGTAAAACCCTCAAACTCTAATAATCTACCTAATTACAATTTCAGGGTACAGGTAGATGGGGACCCAGGCTTGCAGCTGCCAGCTTCCTTGTTTTAGATGTCAGTCTTAGGCAGGCAGCCTGGAGGACAGGAGCCAAGGAAGAAAATGTCTCTTATTCTCTTGCTCCATGTCAGGTCTGATGTTCAGTGCTGCACAGCATTTTCTTATTGATTCTTTAACAGCCTGTTAGGGAGGAATTATTATCCCTATTTTAATGGTGGGGAAATTGAGATTCAGTGACATCAATCAAAGCATTTAGAGCCCATGAACTGTAGATTCAGGGTTTATACCACCCATTTCTGACTCCACAGTCCATGCTCCTAATGATAGTACTCCACTCTCAAGCTCCAGTCCTGAGGCTGGAGGAGCAATCCATATCTAAGTAATCAGACAGCTTGAGGGTAGAGATGAGCTGCTTTCATCTGTGTGCCGTTCACATCTGGCACACTACCTTGCAGACGCTAAGTGCAAATGCATTGAACTAAACTGGACTAATCTCAAGTTATCTTTCAAATAATTAAACACCCATGAGAGTAATTTGAGCTTCTGATGACTTGAGAATGGGTAATGGAGGTTGGATTACCCATTTTTATCAGTGAATTTTTTTTCCAATGAACCTTGACTTTCCACTATTATCCTGCATCTGATGCTTCATATATCTTAAACCTTCAGCCCCTTAGCAATACAACTCTAACAGACAGGCTTACTTTCTGATCTTGGAAAATCACCAGCCTTGTTTTCACTATAATTAATATTTCCTTGAGCATCAAGGTCCATTGTCATGGCAACTACTCCATAGAAACATGCCCCTCCTGCTAAGCTGTGTGTCCTTAAAGGCACAGCAGGACTTGAAGAGAGGTCGTGGTTGGATGTGGGAAAGCTCCCTCTTTGTTACATGAGCCAGAGTTCATCGGTGCCAGAGCCTGTACCTGCATTTAATGTTGGAAGGTCATCCACAAGGCATTCCTTCGCTATCTTAGAGGAAAAGAAGCAGTCCAATGGAATCTCAGCATTAAGGAGGATGCTTCATGTTTTTAAAAACCTCACAAGTGATCCACACGAATTATAGTGTTTGAGCCTCAGCTCAAGAGTAAATGGAAACCACATAATTATGTATTTCATTGGGTTTCTGTGGGGATGTGTAGTCCCATGCACTGTGCCATCTATGAGAAGCTACTGAATTGTGATTTCTGCTTTGGGCTCTGAAGATAGCCAAGGACTTTGCACCAATGTCTGAGTGCCCAGGACATCTGGGATGCCCTCTGGAATGGCAAAAGTGAGGAGGGCCTTCAGACCATCTTCCCTACCACAGTCATATTCATCCATGGAAGACTGATATCTCTTTCGTACCGAGAATAATTTGAGGGTAAATTGGTTTCTTTTCTTTGAGGTCTCTACATTGTTTTCCTAACACACAGACTCTCTTTTAAGCAAAAATAAGGCCTTTTTCTCCAAAAGCCAAGTCTCTATACTTGTGGTTCTCAATGTATGGTCCATGGATCAACAGCATCAACAGTGTGTGGAAATTTGTTAGACATGGAGATTTTTAGTTCCCATCCCAGATCTGTTGAATCAGTGAGTTGTGTGTTACCAAATGTGTGCTCAGTTGCTCAGTTCAGTTCAGTTCAGTTCAGTCGCTCAGTCGTGTCCGACTCTTTGCAACCCCATGAATCGCAGCACACCAGGCCTCCCTGTCCATCACCAACTCCCAGAGTTCACTCAGATTCACGTCCATTGAGTCAGTGATGCCATCCAACCATCTCATCCTCTGTCGTCCCCTTCTCCTCCTGCCCCCAATCCATCCCAGCATCAGAGTCTTTTCCAATGAGCCAACTCTTCGCATGAGGTGGCCAAAGTTTCAGCTTTAGCATCATTCCTTCGAAAGAAATCCCAGGGCTGATCTCCTTCAGAATGGACTGGTTGGATCTCCTTGCAGTCCAGGGGACTCTCAAGAGTCTTCTCCAACACCACAGTTCAAAAGCATCAATTCTTTTGTGCTCAGCCTTCTTCACAGTCCAACTCTCGCATCCATACATGACCACAGGAAAAACCATAGCCTTGACTAGACGGACCTTAGTCGGCAAAGTAATGCCTCTGCCTTTGAGTATGCTATCTAGGTTGCTCATAACTTTCCTTCCAAGGAGTAAGCGTCTTTTAATTTCATGTCACTCAGTCGTGTCCAACTCTCTGTGATCCTTAGTGGACTGTAGCCCACCAGGCTCCTGTCTGTGGCATTTCCCAGGCAACAATGGTGGAGTGATTTGCCATTTCCTTCTGCAGGGGAGTCTTCCTGACCAAGGGATTGAACCTGCATCTCATGCATTGGCAGGCAGATTCTTTACCACTGTGCGCATGTTTCACCAAGCCCTCCGGGTAATTCTAATGCACCTTAAGATTTGAAAACCACTATTTTGAGCTCTGAGAGAAGCTTAGTTTGATGTATAGGGGACTTGACAATAAAGAGGGAGGCTGACAGTTTATTTTTGCATCAAATATCTTTTCAGCCAGTTTCATCAGATCCAGGGTTCAAACTTTCTTCAGCTGTCCTGAGTGTGCAGTCTGAGCCATCACCCTTGATACTCTGTCATTTTTATGATTCTATGAGAAATATATTCTTATCACTGTAGATGAACTCTGACATCTCTCTACTTTATTGACAGGTCCTTGATGGAAGCTAAAGATAAGGAACCAGTCTTTGAGGCAGGATGTGGGAAATTAGTCTAGACATGGGGGCAGGAGTCAAAGCAACCACAAAGAGCTGAAGAAGAAAAATGGTCCAGTTTGGGTTGGAATGAATTTCTTTGCTGGAAGACAGAGGGTGAACGCACATTGTGGGTGAGTGTGAGGTTGGTTCTGAAGTAGGTGGCTGCTCCCACCCAGGATCGGAGAAGGAATGCCACCAGCGCTGGGTGGTCTGGGCTCCTGGGGCAGAGACATCCATGGCCAGTGGGCATGGGAAGAAGCGTTCCCAGCAATTCAGACTCAGGGAGGGCAGCAAGGAAGCTGGGCAGAGGTGGCTGTCACAGGAGGTTGTAGGCAGCTGTGGCAGGGGTGAAAGTGATGAGGCGGGCAGTGAGCAGTGGCACTTATGAGCAGGTAGGACTGAGCTTGCCTTGGCTGCCTCTGCTGAAGGCTGTCTCAAGGAGCATCCACCAAGCCTCTTGCCTCCTTAATTGCTCTGTTAGGAGTAGGAGTGGGATGAGTGGGGTCAGGGGAATGGGACGTCTCTCTGTGGAGGAAAGAAAGGAGATATCAGTATCCCAGCAGACACATGGATGCACTAGTATTATAGTGAAGAGGATGAACTATTCATTCCATCACCATGAGTTCCATACTGACCATGTCCTCAGCAACACGTCTTTCCAGGGCCCGGGAACTGAGGGTTTAGAAGTTCTCTTTGTCATTCTAATGTGCCTTTCTCTTTTCCCCACTCTCTCCTGACTAAGTCAGGCCTTATTAGTGTTTGTAGATTGTTGTACTATGAGCTCCTTCATGTGGAGCTGAGGTTTCCGTAGAAACGAATAGAGACCTTGCTTTCTGAGGCTTGCTGAGAGGCTTTCTGGCAATTTATCAGGAGTGGCAGTATGTTCTTTTTGGCAAGGTGTTTGCACTCCTTGGAGGAAAAACATAATAAACAAAACATTATCCTAGAACAGAACTGTTCCATTTTAGTTTCCTGTCTTCCCCCCCNCCCCCCCCCCCCCTCTACTATGTGTGGCTGTGCCAACTCACCTCCAAGTGCTTCCTGGGCATTTCCAGCTGAGGTTCTTTAGACTCTAGTTATTCTCCATCCAGTTCTGGTGCAGTCTAACCTCCTCTGACCACAGTCCAGAGGGTATGTAAGAAGGAAGAGGTGGGATGAAGAGTATCGTTGAGGGCATTCATTACAACCAAGCCAGGGAATGGAAGGCCGTGGGATCAAATAAGGCAGTTGATTATGCTTTTGAAAATTTATTAGTTTAAGGTCAAAGTTGAAAATGCAATGCATGCTATAAAATCTTGGGGGAAGTTTGAATTTTGATCAGAATATTTAGGCAGTGGTCATGATTGCGATGTGCAAATAACTGGATTTGAGAAGCAAAGGGAAGCTCAAAAGGTAATCAAAATTCCATAACTGTGTTGGAAGGACTTAAAGAGGGGAAACTAAATTAGAATTGGGATCAGCAATAGCATTATAACCATGAGTTAATACGGACAGGTCTGAAGTCAGCAGATATTCCAAAATGCTTTGGCCTTTATTCATGCTCAACCCCTTTGTCCCTGTGGACAGACTTTGAACAGCGGACATTTTATTATGTACGGATGGTGCCATGTGGTGATAATCCATAACCTCTTTCATTTTTAGATTCATTTATGGTTTCCATTTGTGACACAAGCAGAATTAGATAGTGCTGAGATTCTTTCCCACCCCTTTATTTAATGTGTGGGGTTTATGCAAGCTTACTGTTTGTTTAAATCTCTAATGTATGGATGCTGGGTGTTGTGAAGGATATGTCTGGATCTGAGTACTACCCTTGGCAGGAACACCCAGATACATGAAGAATTCATCATGTGGATTTTTTTCTAGAACTGATGGGCCGCTTCCTTAGGTTACAAGGGACTCCAGGAGGTTATTATCATTTCACAAAACCTCTCCTCCATATTGTGGAATGTGTATCATTTTGGGGGTGTAAGGAATTAAGCCATGATGAGATTTTTAGAAAAGATGCAACTTAATTATTATAATTTGTGAAAATAGTTTTTCATGTAGGCTTGAAATGTTTCCATTGCCTCATTGACTATAGCTGTGTTTTCAAAGGGTACCATATGATCAATGAAACTATCCACAAATATGGGAACCAATCAGTTCGGTGTCCTCCTTAGGTTATCCTAGGGACTCCTGGACCCACAGCTAATCCAGAGTCTGCATGTTATTGATACTGCATTAAAGATGACAATAAAGAAAGAGAGGCTAACTTTATATACATTCCATTTTCCCAAGAGAATGGTGAGCATGGTGATTTTAATACCAGGATACACCTTTGTCTAACTGTAGAGGTGGGTATATGTCCTGTGCCCTTAAATCTGAATGGCTTGCAACTGCTTCAACCAACAGGGTATGGCAGAAGGCATTCTGTGTGACTTCCAAGGTTAGTTCATGAAGGCCATTCAGCTTCTGCCTTATTTTCTGTAATATTCACTCTTGGGATTCTGAGCTCCAGGTAATAATTCCAACTACCCAGCTACAGGGAGGCCTGGCATGCTGCAGTCCATGGGGTTGCCAGGAGTCAGACACGACTGGGCAACTGAACAACAACGCTTAGACTGCTGTGAGGGAGGGCTTACCTGTAGGTGCTCTATTTGAACCAAATTTCTGGACTGATGAGTGAAGAGTCTCCAGATGATACCAGCTCAGCTGTTTTGAATCAGCCTCACCCAGTAGAGTCTTTGAGCTGGGGCCCCAGACCTCGTGGAGCAGAGACAAGCAGGCCATTCCTGCTCTGCCTGATCCAGATATCTGACCCACAGAATCTGAGGGCATAATGAGCTCATTAGTGTCTCAGGCCACTGAGTTTTCGGGTAGTCTGTTGTGCAGTTGTAGATCATTGGAAGTGGGTTTTGCTGAAGTTTGTACAACATGAATAATTGTACAGTGTTATTAATAATATACAGTACAATTCTTGTTCCATATTTGGGACAATATCTCAGAGTAAGTTACTTGGAGTGGATGTTGACTAAATAAATGATTTAATCATGAGTAACCATGTCTTCACTGAGAGGCAAGCACGCATCGCTGAGGGATTATATTCCCAAGGAATTACCAGGTGGGGAACCAGTCACCAGAATAGTAACTGGCCAACTGGTCTGTCCCTGGGAGAACCACATACCCACTAACATTAATAGCCCTCTTGGAGATCATCAAGCCATCCAACTCCCACTGTGCCCCTCATGTTGACAGGGCTACTTGGTATATTAGTGTCCCTTGGGAGAAGACAGAAGACTGCATTTTATTAAGGAGGTTTAAATTAGTCATGTAAGTTGTAACAGTGTCTATGACTACTGTAGGGCTAGAAAACCTGGTCCCAAATATTTGGTGACTTAATGCAAAAGCATACATTTAGCTCACATGTCTAGGTCTAGGGACATGAAAAAGAGTAGGGAGGACTCCAGAACTGCACTAGTGGCTTGAAGAGGAGCCCCAGCAGGGCTGGAATTTAGGTGTACGGGAGGTTGCCATGCTGCCAATGTTCAGATTTATGGCAGGACACTTTGTGTCAGTGCTCCAGCCACTAAGACAGAGCAGTATAGCTGCTGGACGGCACCACCGAGAGTGGCCAGAGCCAGGAGTGCAAAAAGATGCTGGACCCTGGAACCATGGCTGTCTGCTCCTGTAATCAGAAATGGAGGCTAGAAGAGTCTTTTCTGAAATGGCAACCCACTCCAGTACTCTTGCCTGGATAATCCCATGGACAGAGGAGCCTGGTAGGCTACAGTCCATGGGGTTGCAAAGAGTCAGACACGACTGAGCGACTTCACTTCACTTCACTTCACCTCCTTTCTAATCTCCTGCCTCTGCCTCCCATTGGCCAAAGCTAAAAGGAAGATAGTTTGCAAAGGATTTGGGGGAATGTAGTAGGCAGGTTCCCAGTTCTAGACTTGTAGAATAGATGAGGGATGCTACTGGAGCTGAGGAACAATAGGTACCTAATTGACAGAGCTGGTAATTTTGATTCCTAAAATCTTCAAGAAAAGCCTCCAAAACACTGTCCATGTATCACAATAAATTAGGATCCCTCTTTCGGTTGAGAATGAAAAGAATCTGAACCCAAACTAATGTAAGCAAGAAGTAAAATCTTGGCTTATAAACAAAGAATCAAAAAAATAGCTAGCTGTAGGTATAGGTTTAAATGATGTCATCAGGACCTGTCCTCTGTCTTTTACTGCTTTTCTTTGATTTCCATTCTTCGCAGTATCTCCCAGTATGGTACCAAGATTTCTCCCAATAGTTTCAGAAGAGTAACTTCATTTTTTTATTGGCAGTTTAGTTGATTTACAATTGTGTTAGTTTTAGGTGTGCAGCAAAGTGATTCAGATATAAATTTCAGATTATTTTCCATTATAGGTTATTACAAGATATTAAATATAGTTCCTTGTGCTATATAGTATGTCCTTGTTACTTATCTCTTTTATGTGTAATAGTGTGTATCTGTTAATCCTGTTCTCCTAATCATCCCTCCTCTGCTCCTTTCCCCTAGTATTTATAGCTGTAAAAATAACAAAATAGGGGTTCCTCCTCTTCCTTTCAGCTACTTCTCTCAGCGTCCATGGGTCGCCTCTGATTGGTTCTAATATAATCAGATTCTTCCAGGTTCAGCTACAAAACCTGGCTGGAGTTCATGGCAATAAATCCAATTTGGACTCAGTTCAAAAGTACCATATTTGCTTTACCTCCAAATCATCCTGTAAGTGAGGCAAAAATCATATATGATGAGAATGAGGAGGCAAGGGTGTGGATAAGGTTTGCTGGTGACCTTGTTTTGCTCATAGGCAAGCTTAAAGTTTTAGCAACCCCTATGGAAGAGATGTTCATAAGGTCAGAAGACCACATGTCTTTTACTCATCTGGCCACTTCAACACCCAGAAAAGACTTTTACTATGATCCAAGGCAATAACTATGTTATTCAGCAAGCAATGATCCAAGCATAATTTTAAAATCCTCAAATTCTTGCTCTACTAGCCCCAAGCAACCCTTCTCTGTAGTAAACGACAGAGCTTAGGGAGTTTCTATTTATCTACTTAGGGTCTTTCCATGGTTACCCCTGACCATGGTTCATCATACCATCTCCACCTCTGACTCTGGTATCCTAATTGCATGGATTAGGGCCACATACCCATCCTTGGACCTGAAGTGAGGTGAGCCTAAGCCAATATATATTCAAAGACAAGGGGAAGGATGATTTCACAAAGGAAAAGACTAGGCACTCCTCAGAAGAAGAGAAGCTGGGTGCTTGAGAAGCAGAAGCAATATATGGCTATTAGAATGGTTTCCTTGTATTCAGGGTGCAGGAGATCTTGAGCATAAGTCTCCTTCTGCCTTCAACAACTCAGGTTCTGGGAAAGGACAGGCCCTCAATACTCTGTCTCACTCTGGCTTTTGTTTCTCAACAGCCAGCACTGCCCATTCTTTTTCAGCTGCCATATACTTTTTAAGGGTCATTGTCAAGACGCCTGTGAATGCCATGCCTACATCGCCGGCTACTGTTCCTCCAGACTTGGCAGCTGTTCACTCTTCTTCAGCATGTACTGTGCTGTTCTGACTACAAGGAGGCTTTCCCAGGTTGATTTCTTCTCTAGCAGGGTTCTGAATTCCTTCCAACTCCTATGTTTTCCAAGGTGCGATTCATTCTGTTTGTCTGCAGTTGGGGAGTTCCCTCTAGCCAAGAATTACTTTTTGTTTAATCATCCTTTCCAAATGTTTTTCTACAACCGCTATAATGAACTGACAGATGGGTGCCTGATCTTCAGGAGATATAATGAAGATTTATTTTCTAAACTGTCAGGACAAGCCAAGGTTATCATACAAAAAAAAAACAAACACACTGCAGATTGCACTCAATTCCACCACAAATGTCAATTTCACTGGATATGACTTTCCCCTCTGAATCATGATGATAATACAGATACACTTTCAAAGCTTATATCATCATGTTGATTACCTTGCTGATAAACACTAATTTTTTAGAAGACCAGAACTTTCATGAATTCCAGAAATCTTATCACATCCAGGATAAAATTTTAAAAATGATAACTCAGAATGGATGATGGTTCTGGTCATTTGTTTATTCAGTGTCCTTCAGAGAAGTGATCTTGGGCAACTTGAAGAAGAATGCCCACATATACAGATCATCAACGAACACTGACTAAGCTTAGGTCCAGTTTAAACTTGCCCACAGACAATGAACTTTGGGGAACAGAAATATTACTAAGCAATATCACACTAAGATGAACAAATAGAACTGCCACAAAGACTTTCCAGTTTTCTAAAATCCAGCACAGCCTGTTACCCTTGCTAGTAAATAACAGCTGAGTCACTTGACTTGCTAAAGGGGTCCATTCTCTTACTCATATTTCAGTTTCCACCCCTGGTCCTGTTGAAGGATTGTTGCTTAGGAATTTGCTCTTAAGTTGAATCCACCTATATTCCTATAGTTTGATTCTTTCTCTTTTTAAAAAGCAGTAACAGGCAAATCTAATGCAAATTAATACCACAAAATAATTGGCCTCTCTTTGCCTGAAATCTACACAGAAGCTGCATTGTCACAACTTGGTGGCCGGCAATTCACGCTGAATGCTCTAGTGGGTGAATTGGCTCTGTACCCAGAGTGAACGATGCAAGCAAACCATAAAAAAATAAAATGTACTAAACCACCAACTGACATTATGGAAATAAGACAGTGGCTGGCCAAAACCCACAGTGTATCAATTAGTGGATCTTAGGATTTGGCAGTGAGAACTCTTGGTTCTGGAAACAGAATGCTACATGTTTTATACAGTCATATAATAAATATTTCCCTTGTATTCAAAGAAGGCAAACACCTGCAGTATGTATTGGAAAACTCAGATTACAGTATTAAAGTTTGCTTCAACTCAGTTTGAAGCTTCCATCAGTTAAGCTTAGGTAACACAATGACTGCAATAATCACCTAATGGGTTGGCCCATTTCCTTTTCTCTCAGTTCTCTGTAGAAATTTCAAGGGCATAGTTTCTTCCCCCATCTTGTGGAAGGGAAGATAAGTAATCTTGATTGCCTGATAATTTCAAATGAGATTTTGCAAGATGGTTGAATTGAGGTGTGGTCCTCAGGGAAGATGTAAGCGAAAGCTTTTGAATCTGTCAGTTCTCCCAGAATTGAGAGCTTCAGAGGAGGAAATTCACACGAGCTAGACTCAGAAGCTAGACCCTGTGGAATCTTGGAGATAATGTATGCTTGGATCAGCCCGACAAGGATCAAAACTCTGGCTTTGCTGTTTATTAGTTCATTGACTTTGGGGACATACCTTATCCTTTGTGAATTTCAGTTTCCTCTTTTGGAAAATTAAGAGATTACTTGCAGAAGAAAATTATTGTAAGAATAAAGAATAACAGATGTGAGTAACCTAGTCTTCTGCTTGGCATACAATGTGTGTGTGGTCAGTCGTGTCTGACTGTCTTGTGATTCCATGGACTGTAGCCCGCCAGGCTCCTCTGTCCATGGGATTCTCCTGCCAAGAATACTGGAGTGAGTTGTCATTTCTTTCTCCAGGAGATCTTCCCGGCCCAGGGCTTGAACTGGGGTCTCCTGCATTACAGGCAGGTTCTTTACCACTGTTGTGCAGTAGGTGACCTTAAACAGTGTTCACTCACAGTAGTGGTAAACTTGTGTTCACCAGTGGCTTGTTGTCTGTTCAGGCAAGTGAAAATGGTACTCCAGAGAGGCATCTTTTGTCCATAAACCAGGATAAAGGTTTCTGGATACTCCTTGATATGCATCAAGGAGAGTTTTGTTTTATTATTATTATTATTATTTTTAATTTTTATTTTAACTTTAGTTTACTTTACATTACTGTATTGGTTTTGCCAAACATTGACATGAATTCACCACGAGTGTACAAGCGTTCCCAAACATGAATCCCCTCCCACCTCCCACCCCATGCCCTCCCTCTGGATCCTCTCCTTGCACCAGTCCCAAGCATCCTGCATTCTGCATCTGATATCAACTGGCGATTCGTTTCTTACTTGATAGTATACATGTTGCAATGCCATTCTCCCATCTCATCCCACCCTCTCCCTCTCTCTCTCCCCCAGAGTCCA
>SJYQ01014793.1:354036-374101 GCA_006410935.1 Redunca redunca
AGTTTTGGAAAGTTGTATTTTTCTAAAAATTTGTCCATTTCTTCCACGTTGTCCATTTTATTGGCATATAATTGCTGATAGTAGTCTCTTATGATCCTTTGTATTTCTGAGTTGTCTGTTGTGATCTCTCCATTTTCATTTCTAATTTTATTGATTTGATTTTTCTCTCTTTGTTTCTTAATAAGTCTGGCTAATGGTTTGTCAATTTTATTTATCCTTTCAAAGAACCAGCTTTTAGTTTTGTTGATTTTTGCTATGGTCTCTTTTGTTTCTTTAGCATTTATTTCTGCCCTAATTTTTATGATTTCTTTCCTTCTACTTACTCTGGGGTTCTCCATTTCTTCCTTTTCTAGTTGCTTTAGGTGTAGAGTTAGGTTATTTATTTGACTTTTTTCTTGTTTCTTGAGGTGTGCCTGTATTGCTATGAACTTTCCTCTTAGCACTGCTTTGATAGTGTCCCACAGGTTTTGGGTTGTTGTGTTTTCATTTTCATTCATTTCCATGCATAATTTGATTTCTTTTTTGATTTATTATTATTTTTCAATGGAATACACCATGACTTTCATCCTTGACTACTTTGACAGACAGATTATCTTATTCTCCATTTGGCCTTTAGAAAATTACTGTATCTTCCCGAGCCTCAGTTCCTCTGTTGTAGAATGGACACGGCATTCCTGCTTTTCTATGAGTGCTATATAGATTAAAGATGATAATATGCATAAGACGCTTTGCATAGTACTGGGACTTTTGTAAAATAAGTCTGATGACTCACAAATAAATCAATATTTGCTCCTTCTTTTCCTTCGCTTTCAAGGGTGAGTTTTCTTGATGTTTGCTCCAAACCCCAAGGAAAACCCTATGTGGGCATATGCACTCTAAGTGACCAGGTCACTGTCTTTTCACAGATCTGCCCACTTGCCCTGTTAATATGTTTCAAGGAAGAGAAATAAGACTGAAAATTAAGTCAGGGATGTTTTTACCACCCAAATTGTGAACATCTGTTGGATTATAGAAAAAGCAAGAGAGTTTGAGAAAAACATCTACTTCTGCTTTATTGATTATGCCAAAGCCTTTGATTGTATAGATCACAACAAACTGTGGAAAATTCATAAAGAGATGGGAATACCAGGCCACCTTACCTGCCTCCTGACAACTCTGTATGCAGATCAAGAAGCAACAATTAGAACTGGATATGGAACAACCGACTGGTTCCAAATTGGGAAGGGAGTATGTCAAGGCTGTATATTGTCACCTGCTTATTTAACTTATATGCAATGTACATCATGAGAAATGCTGGGCTGGAGGAAGCACAAGCTGGAATCAAGATTGCTGGGAGAAATATCAATGACCTCAGATAAGCAGATGACACTACCCTTATGGTAGAAAGCGAAGAACTAAAGTGCCTCTTAGTAAAAGTGAAAGAGGAGAGTAAAAAAGTTGGCTTAAAGCTCCACATTAAAAAAAGCTAAGATCCTGGCATCTGGTTCCATCACTTCATGGCAAATAGGTGGGGGGACAATGCAAACAGTGAGAGACTTTATTTTGGGGGGCTCCAAAATCACTGCAGATGGTGACTGCAGCCATAAAATCAAAAGACACTTGCTCCTTGGAAGAAAAGCTATGACCAACCTAGACAGCATACTAAAAAGCGGAGACATGACTTTCCTGACAAAGGTTAGTCTAGTCAAATCTATGGTTTTTCCAGTAGTCATGTATGGATGTGAGAGTTGACTATAAAGAAAGCTGAGTGCTGAAGAATTGATGTTTTTGAACTGTGGTTTTGAATAAGACTCTTGAGAATCCCTGGGACTGCAAGGAGACCAAACCAGTCAATCCTAAAAGAAATCAGTCCTGAATATTCATTGAAAGGACTGATGCTGAAGCTGAAACTGCAATACTTTGGCCACCTGATGTGAAGGATGGACTCATTAGAAAATACCCTGATATTGGGAAAGAATGAAGGCAGGAGGAGAAAGGGGTGACAGAGGATAATATGGTTGGATGGCATCACCAACCTGATGGACATGAGTCTGAGCAAGCTCTGGGAGTTGGTGATGGACAGGGAAGCCTGGTGTGCTTCAGTCCATGGGGTTGCAAAGAGGCGGACACGACTGAGCAACTGAAGTGAACTAGCATTGTTAGTCGGTGATACATTCCTTGACTTGGCTTTGATAAGGGCCTGAGATTTATTTATTTTTTTTAGCCAGTGAAAACACTCTACATCCTTAAGGGTGAGAAATGGGGAAGATGGGGGAAAAAAGTAGAATTCAATGTTAAGTCTAGCTTATCAGTTGTAGGCTTTCTAGTCCATGCTACAAATTTGCAAGGCACCTTAAGATACTTAACATACTGCCACAGATTTCTAACAGTTAGTCGAGTTAGTTTCCGGAGTCTTTAGGGAAGACTCTGTGTCCTTGTGGGGCTTTGTGTATGGCTCAGTGGGTATAGAATCTGCCTTCTGTCCAGGAGACACAGGAGATGTGAGTTCCATCCCTGGGTTGAAAGATCCTCTGGAGAAGGAAATGGCAACCCACTCCAGTATTCTTTATTGGTAAATCCCATGAAAGAGGAGCTGGTGGGCTATAGTCAAAGGATCGCAAAGAGTCGGACATGACTCACCACATGATCACACACACACACCCCGTGTCCTCCTTCATTTGGGTTGTTGGCAGAATTCAGTACTTTGCAGTTGCAGGATCCAAGCCCTATTTTCTTCCCACTTGTAAACTGAGGGCCATCCTCACCCAGAGGGCACTGTGCTCCTTGCCTTGTGGCATTCCTGCTTCTCAAAAGTCAGCACCTCTTTCTCACATAACTCCTTTCTGACTCTCCCTCTTTCCTCCTTCCTTTAACATTTCTGAGGTCTTGGGAGATTAGATTTGGCACATCCAGATCAGACAGGATAATAATCATTTTTTATCTCAAGGTCCTTTCAGTAATCATAGACAAAGTCCCTTTGCCCTGTAAGGTGACATATTCACAGGTTCCAGGCATTAGGGTTTGGATGTCTTTGAGGCTCCATGATTCTACTGAGTACATATCTGGACAGACCTGGGCAGGTAGGGAGAAAAAAATGAAAATAAATCTGAGATTTATTCATTTCACTACAAGTGACTTGAGCGTTCATGGCAAAAGAAGCCACAACTAATGAATCAGTACATGTAACAGATTAAGATTTTTAAAACAGAAAAGAAAAAAAAATTTTTTTCTGGGTTGCAGTTACAGGTCTTGCTAACTGCAGTTTATATTGCACTTTAAGGAATTTTTGACAGATTGGTAAATTACAACCTACACATCCTTAATTAATTTTGTCATATCTCCAATTCTTTCAGATTGCCTCAGTATTCTTTCCTTACACATTTTGCTAATGGTTTTGGGTTTGGTTGCTCTCCCAAGAAAACTGAGGCAAATCAGAAAGAATGGCAGACACACACGTGTGTGTGTGAGAGAGAGAAAGAGAGAGAGAAACTTATGCTCTGCTCTTTGGCTAAATTTGTAAAGGCATAGAAGATGGAATGGATTATGTTAACATAGAAGAATTACATGGAACAATAATTTGAACTAATATCCAGATAATAATAAGAAAGAATACTAAGGGGCTACAGGTCAAGTGGCAATTAGAATCCAAAATCCAAAAACTTACTCTTACGAGCATTTTGTCAGGTGAAAATGGGCTTAACAAAGGCTTCTCTGGGACAGGCTGGGAGACCAAAAAGGCTGACTGGGAGAGGGTAACACTCAAAGAGCTTTCTCACGCACATGATGAGCTTTATACAAATGCTGGTACTGGGGTCTCCACTGCAGATTCTGATTTAATTGATCTGAGGGTTTTGTTGCTGCTGTTTTTACAACATCACAGGTGGTTCTAATATTCAATCAGGGCTGAGAATAATTCTAAAAATCCTCATGACCAGCCATCACAACAGAGGGCTGTCTGTACATATATAGGTATAGTCTGAATCACTTTGCTGCATAGCTGAAACAACACAGCACTGTTAATCAACTGTAATAGAAAATAAAAAGTTAAAACACACACACACAGAGGACTCTCACGGGCAGGGATACAGCGTCAGAGGTGACTGAGACTGGGGTTCCAGGGTGCAGCATCTCCAGACTGAGTGCTTCTGCATTCCCACATCTCTGCTTTCTTGCCTGTCCAGTCAGATGGAGACGGAAGTTCAGGACTTTGGCCAAAGGATCAGCGTTGGTTTCTCCTCCCAAGGAGCCTGGTACTGGAGTTCCCCTCATTCGTTTCTAGAGGAAAAAGAAACCTCCCCTTCCTTCCTTCTAACTGCAATTCAGACTACTCTGAGTGTATCATTATACGCATAAGTATAAAGGGGGAGAATAACTCTAAATATGGTGGTGGTAGAGGTGATTCCCAAGTGCCTTGCCTCTTTCCCTTTCAGGGATCCAGTCTGACTTCCCAGTGGAAAGTCATTCCATTTAAGTCATGTAGTCCCTCCAGGGTCTGAAGCTCTTTCATCCCTTTTCTTTACCACAGGGTCATTCTGGGGCACTGTTTCTTCTTGCTCCGGTTGTAGGGGCTAACCCTTGCCCCCAGATTTGGAGAGAAATTGGTTTCTCGTGTCTTACTAAGGTGATCATCAGCGATGCCGCACATTCTCCTCTAGAGCTGCTGCTGGGGCAGAAGGTAATGAGACCCTTTAAAAAAAACAACAGTCTTCATATTGTAATTCTCTTCTTTCTTTTCTTATTTCAGGTGTTTTCATCTTTCTTCCTTGTTCTCTATAGAACTTGGTCACAAGTTCTGCTGGCTTTACGAGCACAGTAGACATGGAACCCTGTATATCCAACAGGCAGGTTCAGCCCCCCTGCTTGAGCTAGGTGGGATGTTTCTATTCTGATACCCTTTCTCCTCTGTAGGTTACACAGTAGGAGATAACCTTTGAGATGGAAACACTTTTGTTCCCTGTGGTGTTCCCAACAGTCTACACCCCATAGCCTTAACAGGTGAGAGACAAATTCCATGCAATTCATCATGCAAGGAGTTAAGGGGAGGGCCTACCAGAGGTGCATTCAAGCTGGGAAATGTAGATATCACAAATAAGCAATGTTCTGTTCCCAGCAGCAGAGTCTGAAAAAAGTTAGGTGACAGTGATCCTGGGAATTAGAACATTTCCATCTAATTCATTATCTTCTGAGTGTCTCTCAAGTGACACTTAATAGTAACAAACTTTGGATGATGAGTACCCTGGATCCCCCATCTTAGATCTATGACTAGGATGAGATTCAGATAGCCATGCCAATATTTGCATCTGGCATTTCTTTTCTTTACTGAATGAATTCATTTTTTCCAACCCTCAGTGCCACGCACAAGGAGGCAATGAAGACTACAGTTTCAATAATCTCTGATTAGAGTATCTTTTGAATTTCAGCCCTTATTGACAACACTTCACTTATAGGCAACACATTTCTGCAAAGCACTGGCAATATCAGTTTGCTTTAGCTACACTTTTGCTTCACTATTTTCTTATCTTAATATTGAAAATACCTGTCTGGGTGAAGAAAAATTTGATCGATGTTCAGACTGTTTTATAGAGCACCATTTTCTGGTGGAAAAACTTGGTTTGTTTCCCAGTTTTCGGTTGTACTCAGGTCTCTGACTCAAACAACAAATGATGGAGAAGGCACTCCTTTTCTTTCTTCAGTTTTTTTTTTTTAATGCAATATTGTCTTGCTTTTATTTATTTATTTTTAAAAATTTTATTGGAGTATCATTGCTTAACAGTATTGTGTTAGTTTCTGATGTACAACGAAGTGAATCAGCCATACATGTACATATATCCCCTCGTTTTTGGACTTCCTTCCCATTTGTCACCTTCCTTCCCATTTAGGTCACCACAGAGCATTGAGTAGAGTTCCCTGTGCCATACAGTAGGTTCTCATTAGGGATCTATTTGATACACGGTGGTGTATATATGTCACTTCCAGTCTCCCAATCCATCCCACCCTCTCCCCCTACCTCTTTTACATTAAAGTGGAGCTTCTTTTGATGAAAACCTTAGTAGGATTTTCCTAAGTCAGCTTTATCTACATCAAAATTAGAGACTAGTTTTCTCTAAGTTTGCATGACTTCATTTACCATCTTATATTTTCATGTTTTCCCTGTATCCTCATCTGTATGTTAGTGAGAGCTTAGAAGAAGTTGTATCTGGAGTTTCTGCCAGCCATCATTTTAAACCAAAAGTCTTCAAAACTTCTTATTATTTCTCCTTATTTTAAGACACCTGGCTTAGATTTTTCTCACCCATACCCTTCCTCTTGTTTCTGACTTTTGCATGGTGGAAAGATCGTAATTCTTGTACTTTGTGTGAACATGATTATTGCTGTTTGGAATATTGCTTCCCTGCTTAGGAAGGCATTTGTGTGTGCTAAGTTACTTCAGTCGTGTCTGACTCTGTGACCGCATGTGACCACCAGGCTCCTCTGTACATGGGATTCTCCAGGCATGAATACTAGAGTGGGTTGCCTTGCCCTCCTCCAAAGGATCTTCCCAACTCAGGGATTAGACCCATGTCTCTTAAGTCTCCTGCATTAGGCAGGTGGGTTCTTTACAACTAGAGCCACCTGGGAAGCTTAGGAATCAAAGAGTCAATTTCTCTCAAAAATGAGATAAAACAAAGAATCCTCAGGATGTTCTTTTACTACAAAAATTCATTCTTCATCCTTCAGCTATTCTGATGACTGTGATGATACTGAAGGATGACATGTGCATCTTTATCTGCTTCCCATGTGGCCCAGGGATCACCTGGAAAGATGGTCCTTAGGAAGGTAGAAATTGTCCAGCATCTTCCCACACTCCTCACAGATAGAGATGTTACTTGTTCCCTTAGATGGTTACTGATGAAAGGGTAGGACCCAGTTTGCAAGTTTTAGACATTTAGGCAAAGAAAACTCTGGGTGGAACAGGACAGAAGAATAGCTACCTCCATCCATTAAAAAAAAAAATTTAGTCTTTATTGAATTTGTAACAATCCTGCTCCTGTTTTATGTTTTAGTTTTCGTCCCTGAGGCCTGTGGGGTCTTAGGTTTCCCCTGACTAGTTATTAAAACTGCACCACCTGCAATGGAAGGCAGGGTCTTAATCACTGGACCACCAGGGAAGGCCCTCTATCTCTATTTAGACAATGAAGAAATAAAATCATTCCAGGTGAAGTGACATGATAGGATCTAACTGGATGGAGGTGGCTTCGCACAACACACATGGGAGGATGAGGAAGAAAGTGTGAGGAGGTGGGGCGGGGAGGGGAAAGGGCTACTATGAGGATGAGAGTAGGATGAAAGGCTAGGACAGGGCAGAGTGGTGGGGAGGGTGCGTATGCAGAGGAGACTGGCAATGAGAAGAGAATATGTGTGGAGGGAGAAGGAGGATGTGACGGTAGTGCAGAAGAGGTAAGGATTGGGCAGTGGAGACAGGAGTGCCGGGGCAGACAGAGAGCAGCTGGTATGGATGAGGGATGGATGTGAGGCCTGAAATGGGCTTTCAGGTTAGAGAGGTGGAGGTGTAAGATCAGTGAGCCTGGGGAGAAAGTGACTTATGAATGGAATAGACCGTTCACCTGGCTTCATAAATAAAGCTTCCTATATGAAAGACTTAATCAACATTCAGACAACATTGGTGGGGGAGGGGGAAGAGATATTGATACCTTAAAAAAAATGAAATGAAATTTTAATTATACTGCTAGTGATAAACCATGGTGAAAAATAGATGGTTTCCTCCCTGAACCTTGGCACAGATAACTCCCAGTTTGGAAATTCTGAGGGGTAAAGTAGGCTGCTAGGGAAGATTGTTGCCTCTGTGCCAAGAGAGGTAGTCTAGGGAGATGTGAGCAGCTGTCTGGCCAGGATGCCCTAGGAATAGTGAGTGATTATCCCTCTGAGAGCCCTTTGTGAGATGTTATAGGATAGACTCACGGGAACTCGAGGGTCAGGACTGAATGGGGCAGTTATCCTCAGGGGCATTCTGTTCTCTGCAGTCCATCTAGACTAAGGTGGAGCCCCTTTTCAGGTAACTCACACTCAAAAAAGCTACTTTCCCATCCCAACTTGATATTCAGAGAAGATCAGATTGGCCCTGACCTCTGGGATACCCTGGAGAATTCCTT
The DNA here is from genome assembly GCA_006410935.1 of Redunca redunca. Taxonomy (NCBI): domain Eukaryota; kingdom Metazoa; phylum Chordata; class Mammalia; order Artiodactyla; family Bovidae; genus Redunca; species Redunca redunca. The sequence continues at coordinate 362,166 of SJYQ01014793.1, forward strand.
GGACAGAGGAGCCTGGGGGGGCTACAGTCCATGGAGACACAAAGAGTCAGAAGTGACTGAGTGACTAACAATTTCACTTTCATGGGATACTTCTTTCTCTAATCTGAAGATAACCCAGTTGAAGACTTCTGTCTGGGACCTGAGACAAATTCTTTGCTCCTACCATGGTCTTCAGGGTTGCCCAAATAAAAGGCTAAATCCTTCAGAATTGAAAAGTCATTCACTCTTGCACTGAGAAAGACAGATAACCCAAATGTTAGATGCTGTTCTCAGGAAGGCTACCCTTTATTATGCTACCATCCATGCCTAAGCCCAAACCTGCCCCATCCTACCAATTTGTCATGCTTAGAACACAGCAGGCTACAAAAGAATCTACATGAGATCCAATTCTGTCTCTGCTTGCTAAAACAAAAATAAGTCTAGAGAAAGGCTCAGAGTCATATTTCACACATCTCTTAGTAAATTAATTATAGGCAGCTATAATTCATCATACTTTCAATTAACAATTAATTATGTACAAGAGAGACAAATGTTTTATTGAGACCAAGAAACAACATGTATCATTCGTAGTGTGGCATTTTCTCCCCGCATCAAAGGGAGGGGATTTATGGGCTACAGATGACATGAATCAGTCTTGCTCTGAAAAATGCAAATTCACCTGGACCTGCTATGGAAATAATTTCCTGGAGTTGGAAAGGCTTGAAGTCTGACACTCAGAGAATTTAGTACTTGGGCAAGCTCCTTCCTCACCCCAGGGAAGGTCCTACTTGGGGGATGTGTGTGGGTGTGTGTGAGAGGGAACTCAGGATGCAGGGTCCCCTCCCTCAGTCCGTGCAGGTCTGGGAAGTTGCTGGTGTTGGGAGAAGCCAGTGAGAGGGCAGTAGAAGCAACAGACTCCCCTGCTACCCCATCGATGTCCCATCTCTGCTAAGAGCATTGTCTACACACTAGGTGGGCTTGTTCCCAAGTTTGAGCACTCTGCTTGCTGCACAATAGGCCGATGATCCAAGAGATGAAGTGTTAAGGCAGGGAATACAACTTTATTCAGAGAGCCAGCTGATTGAGAAGATGGCAGACTAGCATTTCAAAATAACCATCTTGTTGGGGTCTGGATGCCAGGTTCCTTTATGGATCAGAGATGAGAGGAGTGAGGAAGCAAAGTAAAAAGGCTGTTTAATCTTGCAAGTATCTCCTAGAATGGCGAGCCTCAGGCAGGTGAGTGTATTAATTTCATCTTCCTGCTGTCTACAGTTAGAGTGGGTTCTGAACAATGGCACTTTAGCTTAGCAGTCAGGCAGAGTCAGGATTCCCTGAGACAGGCCATTATGTGTGATTATTATAACAACAGTGGCTAAAGAAACTTACCTAGCACAGAAGAGTCAAAAATTGACTCTTTCCTGTTACAGGCTCAGCATTATGGCAGTGGCACCTGAGTACTGATAGTTTCTCTTTATTGCAGATGTCTCCTGGATCCCTGAAACCCATGACCCCTTTTCCCATTAGTGGCAGAGCTCCTCTTTCCCAGCCTTGTAGGACTTAACCCATCCTTGCTCCAAGTATCACTCTGAGCACCTTGAATCAATAGATATCACCTTTGAGGGATGGTTCAGGAAACTCAAAGGGAGCCAATAAACCTCATGGAACACTTGCTGGAAAACAGACTCTTTTTCCTGTACTGCATTTGTACGGTGATAAAGAATGTTACTAATGCTGCTACTACTGCTACAAGTATTAATAGTATTATTAATAACAATAATAATAGCACTAATTCTTTCAGGGCTCTTAGTCAACGGTGAACACAGTTTTAAGTGCTTTATGTATATTTACTCATTTAATACTTAAAACTCTAAGAGGATATATTATGATTATTGTCTCCATTTTACAGAAGAAAAAGTTCAGTCTGGAGATTTTTACCTGCCGGAGGTCACAGGTTAGTAGAAACTAGGGCCAGGATTTAAATTGAGTCCTTGTAACTATGTGAAACTTGTAACTGCTAAAGCCAAGAGGGGAAGTGTAAACTACTGAGAGCTTTAGGCTTGAAGATGAGGACTTGAAGAGGACACAGATCCTGAGGAAGCAGAGGGAATATCTTGTGAGACTTCCTGGAGCCAGAATAATGTCTGGCCTTTTAAATCATGTAAATCAATACATTTTCTCTGCACTTAAGCCCTTTTGGAATGAATCTTCTCTTCCGTTCAATTGAAAAAAGTCAAATGTAGAGTTTGGCACCAGGAAGCAGGAGTTGAAAGTGTCAAGCACTGATGTGGAGTTGGCTGAATTGACATAATGAGATGGGCAGTGGGTGGAAAACCTATTTCCGGCAGAGGGATTAGCACACCTTGTTTTGCAGTAATGAATTAACTGGTTGAATTGTCCTGTATTGGCTTTTGAGATTCAGACCACTCATCTTTCAAAAGTGTAGCAGTAGGGATCATGGGAAACAAATCAGGATGTTGAGGTCGACCACTTCTCCCTGCCTTTAATAAGATCTGTTCTGATTGTCTAGTATATGTTACAAACAACTCTAAAACTCAGTGGCTTAAAACATATTTATAATGATGATGTCATTGTTCTGTTGTATTTCAGCTGGTAAAGAATCCACCTGCAATGCGGGAGACCGGGGTTTAATCTCTGGTTTGGGAAGAACCCCTGGAGGAGGGCATGGTAACCCACTCCAGTATTCCTGCCTGGAGAATCCCCATGGATAGAGGAGCCTAGAAGGCAACAAAGCGTTGGACACAACTGAGCAACTAAGCATAGCATAGTCATGGTTCTGTAGGTTGTCTAGGCCCAGCTTGGTGGTTCTTGCTTAGAGCTGGTCCTGTTGCAGTTTGATGGTGGCTGAATCAGCAATCATCTGAGGGGTCTGTGGGTTAGATATCTAGTCAGCTCACACAAAGGGGAGAGATCGCAACTCCAGGGGAGAGGACTATGTAAGGATGAGAATATGTGGACGCATGGCTTGTAGACAGGTCAGTTGAGAGACTGGCCAGCTACCACAGGCACTCCAAGGAAGTGAGGTGCTTCCTTTGATCTAAACCAAGGAGAAGGAGAGAGGCCTCAGTCAGAAAGACTCTCTGAAGTCTGTAGTCTAAACCAAGTGGGGGTAAAATAACCTGCAGGCTTGCAGTTGAAAAAGATGATCTCTCTGCACAGAGACTAGACTAGGATGTGGGAAAGAGGGTAATACTGAGGTGCAGGACCATCCTGACCACCTTCTCCACACCCTATACATACAACTTCATCCAGGTCTTTTACAGCTGGCTCTAGTTCCACATTCTCTGCCTGGTACAGTGATAATGTCCTGCAACACTACCTTGCAAGAATTGTTTTGAGGTGCCTCTAGCTCCTAGGCTGTGCTGCTGACTTACTGAGACTGAGTGTGTGTGTGTGTGTGTGTGTGTGTGCGCCCGCGCGCGTGTGTGTGTGCATGTGTGCACGCGTGCGCGCGGTGAGGGGAAGCCTGAATACTGTGGTGGAGAGCAAAGGACACCTGGACCTGCCACCAGGGGGCCAGTTCCCCCAGACCACGTCCCTTGTATAATATGACCTGACAAGATCTCTGGCTGAAGCTGCTGCTTTGTGAACTGGCTGGGAGCAAAGAGACCAGAAAACCGTGCATGTGTGCATGCTCAGTAGCTCAGTCGTGTCTGACTCTTTGTGACCCCGTGGACTGTAGCCCGCCAGGCTCCTCTGTCCATGGAATTTTCCCAGCAAGAATACTGGAGTGGGTTACCATTTCCTTCTCCAGGGGATCTTCCCCACCCAGGGGTCAAACCCTCATCTCCTGCATCACAGGCAGGTTCTCTATCCTTGAGCCACCAGGAAAGCTCCTAGAGAGCCTTTAAAAGAGCTATCCTGATGTGCAATGTGCGTGATAAGTCGCTCCAGTAGTGTCTGACTCTATGTGACCCCCATGGACTGTAGCCCACCAGGCTCCTCTGCCTATGGGAGTCTCCAGGCAAGAATACTGGAATGGGGTGCCCTTCCCTTCTCCAGGTGATCTTCCTGACCTTGGGTTGAACCTGGGTCTCCTGAATTGCAGGCAGATTCTTTACCATCTGAGCCACTAGGGAAGCCCAGATACCTCAGTTTGATCATAGTTGACCTATGATTGCTCAGGTCTAGATAAACATAGAGAAATATTATTTTCATCTTGCATTTGTTTTTATTCCTAGTGAGGTCAAGTCGGAGAAGGCAATGGCACCCCACTCCAGTACTCTTGCCTGGAAAATCCCATGGACGGAGGAGCCTGGTAGGCTGCAGTCCATGGGGTCACTAGGAGTCAGACATGACTGAGCGGCTTCACTTTCCCTTTTCACTTTCATGCATTGGAGAAGGAAATGGCAACCCACTCCAGTGTTCTTGCCTGGAGAATCCCAGGGACGGGGGAGCCTGGTGGGCTGCCATCTCTGGGGTCGCACAGAGTCGGACACGACTGAGGTGACTTAGCAGCAGCAGCAGCAGCAGCAGTGAGGTCAAGTATCTCAACATGTTTGTTTGCATTTTTCCTTCTATGAATTTCTTCTTTATGTCTTTTATCCATGTTTCTATTGGATAGTTTTCTTTCTGTTGTAAGTTTGGACCAAGTTTCATAATATAAAATTGTCATATATTTATGCTACAAATATTTCTTCAATCTATTTTTTATTTACTGATTTTAATAACCATGTAATTTTCTATTAAGACATAGTAATTAAATATATTTATATTTCTATCATTTTTTAAAGTAACTTTTGGAATTCTTACCTTTCTTTTCAAGATATCTCTGTACTTGCTGAATATTCTCCTATTGCTCAAGCTAAGGGTTCCTAAAGGGTTTTTCATCAACTTGGAATCCCTCAGAACCCAGTTCTACATTAAGTCCAAAGTTGCTACCACTCAGTAAATGCTAGTGAAAAATTTTTAGGAAAAATGACAGAGGGTGTTGGTTTCAACCAAATCAGTGTTCTAAATGGAATTGCAATTATTTATTCACTTTTTACTTATGCAACTGGAATCAAAGGGAGAATCCCAAGTGGTAGGCATGGCTCAAAAGGGAGTAGCAGGTATCACTGTGTGTGTCATCTTGCAACTACGGCTCAGCTTGGCAAAATACACACAGTGAGTCTTTGGGCTAAAGAGAAACGCCTGAGCATGAGGCGCTCAGCACTTGATTGACTTCTTCCTGGACCCAGTTGCTGCCCTTCCTCGGAGTCTGTCCTTGCACCTCAGTCTTCACTCTCTTTTCCTTGTCCTCCTGTCTCATATCCTGTTGTTCTTGCTCCTTTCTTCTGTTTCCTTCTTTGAGTTGAGGTCTTATGAGAACTAGACTCAGTCTCATTTTGGAACCTCCCCAGAAGAGAGCCCAGCCCCCTGTTTCGTCTCTCAAAGACCCTGCTCTTTCTGCAGGCAGCATTTCTTCTTCCTCTTGTGAACAAGGATATTGGGTATCATCCTTTTCCTCTGAGGAAGGCATGCCTTCTAGGAATAGTTAAAGCTTCCCTCAGAAAGCAAAATTTTGATACCATCTCCCCAACTCCTTCTCCCCTCAGTCCATCATCCCCCCAGTTATAGTCTGACCTTGATCTTGGACACCTTGAAGACAGAATTATGTTCATAGCAGTGATCTGGAGATGAAATGATTTCTATTTATTATAATTTCCAAGCATATTTTCCTAAGGTGGAAAATTAGTCATTACCTAACCATAGCATCAATTTAGTTTATTTTATCATTCATTTTGCTACTATGTGGATTCAGACCTGTGCTAGATGCTGAAGAACAATATGTATTGTCTTTGAAAGTGAAAGTGAAGTCACTCAGTCGTGTCCAACTCTCTGTGACCCCATGGACTGTAGCCTACCAGGCTCCTCTGTCCATGGCATTCTCCAGGCAATAGTACTGGAGTGGATTGCCATTTCCTTCTCCATGTATTGTCTTTAGGCAAAGTCAATGTTTAAAGCCTATTGTGATAGAAGACAATTTCAAAAAGCAAAATAGCTTAAGGTGGAAAATAATTAATATGCAAACAGAAGTACTTAAGTACTATGAGAACAGAGGTAAGGAGAGATTAATCATAACCAAGGAAATAACACTGCTATGAGTAATAGTAGCAGTGATATTTCTACTTGATGATTATTTATATCTTCTATGTCTTTGCCAAGACTTCCTGTTTTCCTTCATTTTTATTTTTATTTTTTTGAATCTTGTTCATAATTGCTCACTGAAGCATTTTTATGATGGCTGGTTACAACCCTTGTCTGATAAGTTTGTCTCTGCCATCTTGGTGTTTATTGTGTATTTTCATTCAGTTTGGGATGTTCTCGGTTCTTGGTATGACAGATGATTTCAGTTGAAGTCTGGATGTTTGGGGTGTTATGAGATTTTTTGGTCTTAGTTAAGCCTCTGTTTTCAGTTGACTTTGCCTGACACTGCTGTAGTAGGGGCAGGGAGTGTATAATCTAGTAGCTGCCAAGTTGATGCAAAAGTCCAGATTCTCCACTCAACCTCTGTTAACACCAGGGGTGGGGTGGGGTGAGGCTCTGCATTACTACTATGAGACTAGGAGTTCTAGTGCCTCATTAGACCCCCAGTTCAGTTCATTTCAGTCACTCAGTCATGTCCAACCCCTTGAAACCCAATGAACTGCAGCACACCAGGCTTCCCTGTCCATCACCAACTCCCAGAGTTTACTCAAGTTCATGTCCATTGAGTCAGTGATGCCATCCAAAAATTTCATCCTCTGTTGTCCCCTTCTCCTCCCACCCTCAATCTTCCCCAGCATCAGGGGCTTTTCGAATGAGTCAGTTTTTAGCATCAGGTTGCCAAAAAATTTGAGTTTCAGCTTTAGCATCAGTCCTTCCAATGAACACTCAGGACTGATTTCCTTTAGGATGGTATGCTTGGATCTCCATGCTGTCCAAGGAACTCTCAAGAATCTTTTCCAACACCACAGTTCAAAAGCATCAATTCTTCAGCCCTCAGCTTTCTTTATAGTCCAACTCTCACATCCACATATGACTATTGGAAAAACCATAGCTTTGACTAGATGGACCTTTGTTGGCAAAGTAATGTCTTTGCTTTTTAATATGTTGTCCAGGTTGATCAGAGCTTTCTTTCCAAGGAGCAAGCATCTTTTACTTTCTTGGCTACAGTCACCATCTGCAGCAATCTTGGAGCCCAAATACATAAAGTCTGTCACTGTTTCCATTGTTTCCCCATGTACTTGCCATGAAGCGATGGTACCAGATGCCATGATCTTAGTTTTCTGAATGTTGAGTTTTAGGCCAATTTTTTCATTTTCCTCTTTCACTTTCATCAAGAGGCTCTTTAGTTCTTCTTTGCTTTTTGCCATAAGGGTGGTATCATCTGCATATCTGAGCTTATTGATATTACTTCCAACAATCTTGATTCCAGCTTGTGTTTCATCCAGTCCAGCGTTTCTCACGATGTACTCTGCATATAAGTTAAATAAGCAGGGTGACAATATACAGCTTTGACATACTCCTTGTCCAATTTGGAACCAGTCTGTTGTTCCATGTCCAGTTCTAACTGTTGCTTCTTGACCCACATACAGCTTTCTCAGGAGGCAGGTAAGGTGGTCTGGTATTCTCATCTCTTTAAGAATTTTCTACTGTTTGTTAAAATCCACACAGTCAAAGGCTTTGGCATAGTCAATAAAGCAGAAGATGTTTTTCTGGAACTCTCTCACTTTTTTGATGATCCAATGGATGTCTGTAGTTTGATCTCTGGTTCCTCTGCCTTTTCTAAATCCAGCTTGAACATCTGGGAGTTCATGGTTCACATAACTGTTGAACCCTGGAGAATTTTGAGCATTACTTTGCTAGCATGTGAGATGAGTGCAATTGTGTGATAGTTTGAGCATTCTTTGGCATTGCCATTCTTTGGGATTGGAATGAAACTAATCTTTTCCAGTCCTGTGGCCACTGATGAGTTTTCCAAATTGGCTGGATTATTGAGTGAAGCACTTTCACATCATCATCTTTTAGGGTTTGAAATAGCTCACCTGGAATTCCATCACCTCCACTAGCTTTGTTCATCATGATGCTTCCTAAGGCCTACTTGACTTTGCATTCCAGGATGTCTGGCTCTAGGTGAGTGATCACACCATCGTGATTATCTGGGTTGTGAAAATCTTTTTTGTATAGTTCTTCTGTGTATTCTTGCCACCTCTTCTTAATATCTTCTTCTTCAGTTAGGTCCATACCATTTCTGTCTTTTATTGTGCCCATCATTGCATGAAATGTTCCCTTGGTATCTCTAATTTTCTTGAAGAGATCTCTGGTCTTTCCCATTCTGTTGTTTTCCTCTATTTGAGGTAGGCTTTCTTATCTCTCCTTGCTATTCTTTGGAACTCTGCATTCAAATGGGAATATCTTTCCTTTTCTCCTTTGCCTTTGGCTTCTCTTCTTTTCACAGCTATTTGTAAGACCTCCTCAAGCACCATTTTGCCTTTTTGTGTTTCTTTTCTTGTGTATGATCTTTATCCCTGCCTCCTGTACAATGTCATGAACCTCTGTCCATAGTTCTTCAGGCACTCTATCAGATCTAATCCCTTGAATCTATTTCTCATTTCCACTGTATAATTTGTAAGGGATTTGCTTTAGGTCATACCTGAATGGTCTAATGGTTTTCCCTACTGTCTTCAATTTAAGTCTGAATTTGGCAATAAGGAGTTCATGATCTGAGCCACAGTCAGCTCCTGGTCTTGTTTCTGCTGACTGTATAGAGCTTCTCCATCTTTGGCTGCAAAGAATATCATCAATCTGATTTCGGTATTGACCATCTAGTGATGTCCATGTGTAGAGTCTTCTCTTGTGTTGTTGGAAGAGGGTGTTTGCTATGACCAGTGTGTTCTCTTGGCAAAACTCTATTAGCCTTTGCCCTTCTTCATTCTGTACTCCAAGGCCAAATTTGCCTGTTAATCCAGGTATTTCTTGACTTCCTACTTTTGCACTCCAGTCCCCTATAATGAAAAGACATCTTTTTTTGGGTGTTAGTTCTAAAAGGTCTTATAGGTCTTCACAGAACCGTTCAACTTCAGCTTCTTCTGCATTACTGGTTGGAGCATAGACTTGGATTACTGTGATATTGAATAGTTTGTCTTGGGAAAAAAGAGATCAGTTTGTCGTTTTTGAGACTGCATCCAAGTACTGCATTTCGGACTCTTTTGTTGACTATGATGGCTACTCCATTTCTTCTAAGGGATTCTTGCCCACAGTAGTAGATACAATAGTCATCTGAGTTAAATTCACCCATTCCAGTCCATTTTAGTTCGCTGATTCCTGAAATATCAATGTTCACTCTTGCCATCTCCGTTTGACCACTTCTAATTTCCCTTGATTCATGCACCTAACGTTCCAGGTTCCTGAGCTCCAAAATCACTGCAGAAGGTGACTGCAGCCATGAAATTAAAAGACGCTTACTCCTTGAAAGAAAAGTTATGACCAACCTAGATAGTATATTCAAAAGCAGAGACATTACTTTGCTGACTAAGGTCCAGCTAGTCAAGGCTATGGTTTTTCCTGTGGTCATGTACGGATGTGAGAGTTGAACTGTGAAGAAGGCTGAGCGCCAAAGAATTGATGGTTTTGAACTGTGGTGTTGGAGAAGACTCTTGAGAGTCCCTTGGACTGCAAGGAGATCCAACCAGTCCATTCTGAAGGAGATCAACCCTGGGATTTCTTTGGAAGAAATGATGCTATAGCTGAAGCTCCAGTACTTTGGCCACCTCATGCGAAGAGTTGACTCATTGGAAAAGACTCTGATGCTGGGATGGATTGGGGTCAGGAGGAGAAGGGGACGACCGAGGATGAGATGGCTGGATGGCATCATGGACTCGATGGACATGAGTCTGAGTGAACTCTGTGAGATGGTGATGGATAGGGAGGCCTGGCATGCTGTGATTCATGGGGTCGCAAAGAGTCAGACACGACTGAGCGACTGAACTGAACTGAACTGATGCAACATTGCTCTTTACTGCATCAGACTTTACTTCCATCACCAGTCACACCCACCACTGGGTGTTGTTTTTGCTTTGGCTCCGTTTCTTCATTCTTTCTGGAGTTATTTCTCTGCTCTTCTCCACTAGCACATTAGGCGCCTACAGACCTGGGGAGTTCATCTTTCAGTGTCCTGTCTTTTTGCTTTGTCATATTGTTCATGGGGTTCTCAAGGCAAGAATACTGAAGTGGTTTGCTATTCCCTTCTCCTGTGGCCCACGTTTTGTCAGAACTCTCCACCATGACCCATCCATCTTGAGTGGCCCTATACAGCATGTCTCATAGTTTCATTGAGTTAGACAAGACTGTGGTCCATATGATCAGATTGGTTAGTTTTCCCTGACTGTGATTTTCAGTCTGTCTGCCCTCTGATGGAGAAGGATAGAGGCTTATGGAAGCTTCCTGATGGGAGAGACTGGCTGAGGGGGAAACTGGGTCTTGTTCTGATGGGCAGGACTATGCTCAGTAAATAGTTAATCCAATTTTCTGTTGATGGGTGGGGCTGTGTTCCCTCCCTGTTATTTGACCTGAGGCCAAACTACGGTGGAGGTAGTGAAGATAATGGTGACCTCCTTCAAAAGGTCCTATGCAGGCACTCGGACACTCAGTGCCCACAACCCTGCTACAGGCCACTGCCAACCCATGCCTCCATTGGAGACTCTTGGACACACAGACAGTTCTAGGTCAGTCTCTTTGGGGTCACTGCTCCTTTCTCCTGGGTCCTGGTGTGCACAAGGTTTTGTTTGTGCCCTCCAAGAGTCTGTTTCCTAGTCCTGTGTAAGTTCTGGCAGCTCTGCTGCTGCTGCTGCTGCTGCTAAGTTGCTTCTGTCGTGTCCGACCCTGTGCAACCCCAGAGACGGCAGCCCACCAGGCTCCCCCCCATCCCTGGGATTCTCCAGGCAAGAACACTGGAGTGGGTTTGCCGTTTCCTTCTCCAATGCATGAAAGTGAAGGTAGGGTTAATGGCGACCTCGTCCAAGAGGGCTTGTGCCCTACCCAGGTCTCGTACATTAGATCTTAGATCACATTATCCTGGATAAGAGGCATAGGAGTGTCTCCTTGATGTTCTCTACATATCCTCCACTGGCACCACAGAAGGGTCACCTCATTATCACTCAGCAGTGGTAAAAGTTCTGACTCTCCATTCGGCCTCCTGTGGGAAGTTGGAGGACATCTCTTTACTGCCAATTTTGCATGGAAGTCCAGGTTGACCCCACAGGTAGGGTGTGGGGTCATTGCTGGCAGCAGAGATGAAAATCCTGGCTTCCTATCAGCCTTTTCTGATAAGCCTCATGGTGTAGTGATTGTGGTGGGGGGTAGGGCACCTCCTTTCCCACCTGCAGGTGTGACTCTCAGGCTTTCTACTCTGCCTTCCTTGGCAAGGGTTGGGGTGACATGACAGTTTTTTCTATGGTGTTGATGGGAATAGAGCAGTTATGGTCTAATCCTTTTTTGATTTTCCAGACTTTACTCTTTTGGTTGGAAAGAGTAGAGTTTTGTTGGGACCTTTTTAATCTGTCCTTGTTGGGAGTTCCGGGTTATTGGCTCCTTCAGCTCCAAGTCTAGGGTATATGAAGAAAAAAAAAAATGAAAATAACTTACCCTGTTTTATTCTTTGGGTGCTGAGGTCCTTGTCCATCTGTCTTGTTTTCTCTAATTTTCAGAGTCCTCTAGATTGGATTTATAGATAGTGTTCACAATTTCTAACAAGAGGATTATGGAAAAATCCACCAATATCATCCTGTTTTGTGTAGAGAAACTTTACTGTGTGCAATAGGATCTCTCTCATTAGTTTTCTTTATAAATTTCCTGAGTACTATCAGACTATTTTTTTTAATATTTTCTCAAAGTTTATCTTGTATCAAGAGAACAACTACAAAGTTTGAATTTTAATTGGAATTTAATTAAATATATTAATATTTATACATTTTATA
>SJYQ01014793.1:374152-447903 GCA_006410935.1 Redunca redunca
GTCACCTTATCAAATATCCTTACTCATTTCATTTGTTGTTTTTACTAGACTCTCTTGAGTTTTCTAGGTATACAGTCATATCAGTAAAATAATTTTATCATTTTCTTTCCATTTTCATAGCAATGTTTATTGCTTCATTAGTCTAATGACTGAAGAACCACTACAAAAAAGTGCCTATCTATATGGGAATGGTTGAATAAATGTTGGCTTGTCCATAAAATTGAATGTTCACTGACTGTGGAAATAAGTTAACTTGGATAGATTTCAACTATGAAGGGTGAAGTGAGCAAAGCAAAATGCAGTCATATAATAGCAGTTTTCAGAAACAGCAGGAAAAGCATGTGTATGCATTTGTATAGGCAATATATACATACATAATATCTAAATAGAAGGAAATCTATGAAACGGTATCAACTGGTTTATACTGGCAGTGGTAAATGAGCAGAAAAGGAGAGAAAAGAGGTTATTCACCATAGAAACAGCACACACTATACAATCCCATTCATGTTAAATTACACAGAACTATGCAAAGAGACACATGAAGAGATGGTCAGAGCAATGTTAGTGGTGCTCATGATGTCAAATAGGATTTTAGGAGATTTCATTTTCATTTTTACTTTTTATGAATTATTCAAAATGCTTTCTATAAGAGTAGATCATATGATCATAAAAATGTAAGATGACTTTTTTTGTGGCAGAAATATTTTTTAAAAGTCAAAATGCAATACAGACAATTCCAACTTGAGCATCAACCCATGTCTTTTCCAAATCTGTGTTACAATGGTTGTTTCTTTGGTGGAAAACTCATTGAAAAAGTCCCTGATGCTTGGAATGATTGAGGGCAGAAGGAGAAGAAGGCTTCAGAGGATGAGACAGCTGGGTGGCATCACCAGTGCAATGGATGTGAACTTGGGCAAACTTCGAGAGATGGTGAGGGACAAGGGGGCCTGGTATGCTGCAGTCCACGGGGTTACAGAGTCAGACACGACTCAGCGACTGAACAACAACCACAACCAGAAAGCGGGAGACAATAAGAACCAGAGACTTAATTACAGTATCCTGAATTGAAGTGAAAAATATGTGTTAGTCTTTCGGAAGGACAGGGGGCCTACACATTGCCAGAAGTCTAGGAAGTGGAAATTCATGGACAATTTTTTTCAGTAATTCAGAAATGAGTCTTCTCTGAGAATTTTTCATCTTGATGTCATTGTGGACAAGATTTAAAATCTTAAGTGGGAAAGTCCAAATGTCCAAGTCTGGGTCATGTTCTCAACATAACCAGAGGAGACTGGACTTCATTGACCCAGTCCTTCCAAGATTATATGCAATAGAGAAAGGGAATGCTTTCTTTAACAGGGACTGGGATACATCAACCCAAAACAAAGGGTAGCAATCTAGAAAGTTAAAAAACAAAGATGTCCATACAGGGTCTCATGAGGCTGGGATCTGCCAGAGCCTGAACCTTCTGGTGGAGTGCCCACTGCTCAGTCTGTGTCCATCTAAGCTGCTCTCCCTTTCCACAGACACTAGGGATTCAGCCTGCTTTCCTTTTCCTATGTACATTCATGGGGTTTCTTTCAGCTTCATGTCTCTCACTCTATCACTATTTTCCCTTCACTTCATTCTTGCCTATTGGAGTTCAGGTTCATATCTTCAAATGGACAAAGCTAGATAGCAATACATCAAAACAGAATGAAAAGATGAAGATACATTATAAACTGTCTCAGTAGAAGTGATAAATGACCTGAGGAAAGTCAGGTTAAAAAAGTTACTACTATGACAGATTAAGGGATTCTCTGTTGAATCACTGGTAAAGAATCCGCCTGCCAACACAGCAGATGCGGGTTTGATCCCTGGATTGGGAAGATCCCCTGGAGAGGAAAACGGAAACCCACCCCAGGACTCTTGCATGGAAAATCCCATGGACAGAAAAGCCTGACAGGCTACAATTTATAGGGTCACAGAGTCAGACAGAACTTAGCAACTAAACAACAACAATGATAAACCTTTATTGGACCACCTATGATGCCCCAGGGAAAATAGCAGAACATGATTGGGGGAAAAAATTCCAAATAAGTCAGAGACTTTAAGAAAGGAAAATCTCCTTGACAAGAAGAGGCCAGTCAGTGGGGACCATGCTTAGCACCTGCAGCGGGGACTCTGCCTTGAGGCACCTTCCTATGTGAGGTCCCTGAATGCCAGTGCTCAGTGGCTTAGAGCAACAATCATTTACTCTTTCACTCAGGTGCCAGTCTGCTGGGGTGAATCTGCTCTTTGTCTTCAGGAATACAGGTACCTGGAAGCCTCTCTGCTCTACTCTGGGCCCCTGGCAGAAGCAGCAGCAGTCACTGAAGGGAAACTTTTCTCATGGAAACCGTACAAGTGGGAGAGGACAACTCCTCATTCACTTACATTTCAAGCTTTTGTTTGTATCATTGAAACATCTCATTGGTGAAAGCGGCTCTCTTGCTGAGCTGGACGTCCAGGAGCTGGAATTTCCTGCTTCCATGGAGGTTGTGGTTGGGGCCGGGGCCAGGGAGAGACTGTCTCTGAACAGCAATTGAAACTACCTCAGTTCCCACAAGACCTTGCCTAAATGTGCCATGGGAAAGTCCGAGAGGTCAAGTCTGGGCAGATGTGTTAGAGAACAACTTCTTTTTCAGTGACCTAACAAAGATTGATTTAAAAAATTATTGGAAACAGGAAAGGAGAAAGAGAGAAGGGAAAAATCTGGAACTATAAGTTAACTATCTTGTTTTGTAGTGACAATACAATATATGCAAAAGAGTTTCCATATCAAGGACCTCTGTTCAATCCTGAATAGTGCATTTTTCTTCCAATTCCAGGGCTTGTGCTCCTAAGTATGTAGCTACACCACCCCCTAGATTATTTAGTTAGTGAATATATTGTGCAGTGTTAAGTACATTATACACTCAAAGCTGTTTGCCTATCTTCATTTCAAAAATCTGAACATAAGGCTAGCATATACTTGAACTCTTTATTTAGTTGCTGGGTTATGTCTGACTCATTGCAGCCCCAGGGACTGTAGCCCACCATGCTCCTCTTGCATGAAATCTCCCAGGGAAGAATACTGGAGTGGATTGCCATTTCCTTTTCCAGGGGATCTTCCTGACCCATGGATCGAACCTGTGTGTCCTTGAATTCTTGGCAGAATTTAAATGTTAACAAAATAGTATGCTCCCCCCCAAAAGATTTTCTATATCACTTTCAGCATTTTCCACATTTTCTACAATGGATGTCTAATGTTTTCATAGTCAGAGATAACACAGACACACACAAACACACATGTATGCTCACATACACTCATGCAAGCACACGCGCACTTTGGAAAGAATGACAATGTTCTTCAAGGAGTCTTTTTCTTCTCAGCTAACTGGAAGCAAGAGCAACACTTGGTTTGATGGATGGGAGGGGACAGCATTTGGTTTTTGTTTTTAAATCTCTGCAGCTTTTAAAGGGAAAATGAAGGCTACAAAACACTCACTTCTCCTCTGCTAGTTAAATTCTGTACTCAGGGAAGAGGCTAAAGATCATATTTTTAATTTTGATTTTTTTGAAGGAATAAGAGATAAAAAAACGGTTAGGGAATTAATGTCCATTCTTAATTTTGTTAAAAGGGTGATGACTTACTGGGCCAAGGATGCTGACTTTCTTCTGTTCTTCTTTAAGTTTCCCCATTTGCAGAATGAAGGGGTTGATTCCGTGATCTCTAAGGTGCTTTTAAGATCTCATTTACGTTAATTCTAACATTCTTCCTACAGCTCAGTTATTTACCATTTGAAAAATGCATACTCCAAAGTGAAAGGTCTCACTCTTCACTTTATAGTGACATTTTTCTAGTAATATTCACGGAAACCCATGTGGGCAGTTCTTTTAATATTGTTTTCTGGTTGTACAAATATTAATGTGTATAGTAGAAATATAGAGAAAAGAAAATAAAAATCACCTGCAATCCCAACTGCACAACACATCCCAGTCTTTCACAGTTTCCAGTATTTTAAAAATATTAAATATAATTTTTTATCATCTATTGTGATGTATCCCTATGTGATTAAGTTATCTTCTATGGCCGTTATCTGAAATGGCTAGATAAAATTTAATAATTTAGAAGTTTTGTTCATTAACTATATTTTCAACAACTTATTTTTTGACCTTTATGCTCTTTCCACGTTAGGGATTAAATTCATGGGCTTTGAGATTGGACAACTTGAATTTGAAATCCTGAGTCTATTACTTACAGATTGTAACTCTAGACCTGGGTTGTATTTTTCAGGTCTACAAAATGAAAATTTTTATATATTGTTTATATTTTTATATTATTTAGAGGTAGACTGATAAAACTATATACTTCTATACTATTGTGCATAGAAGGTTGCTTGTGAAGATTGATTGCAAGAATGGTTGTGCTGTGGGTTAAACAATTCAGGTCATACATCATATGTTTACCTGGGTCCTGCCTTGTGTCTTCATTGTCTGCCTGTTCATTCTCATTGGCCCCTCCCACCTTACAGTGATTGACACACCTCACTCACTTTGGAACCAGCAAACAAAGATTTCAAATACTTGAGAAAGTTTAGTATTGTAGGTCTGAGTAGAAGAAAGGCAAATCTGTATGTGCACTTATAAAGTAACTGCGTCTCTCTCCAAACTGGGTAAATTATAACATGCGCTGAAAAGGAAAAGGAGGAGGGGAGCCATCTGAGTCTCCCTTGAGTCTCCACCAGTCGGGGAGTTGCCTCAGGAACCATGGTCCTCTGCATTGCTGTAAGGTGGGAATAAGAAATAGGTGGTGTGCTGCAAAGCACCAAGGCCATTCTTCTGGTGGTGATTCCGTGGCCTGGAGGCTGCTCAGCAACACCTCGCATAACCCACTCGATAGGAATAACAATCTGCTCAGCAGCCCAGTGGCCCTGAGTTCTCGGGCCATGGATTGCTGGAGAGCTGGTGGTAACACAAAGGACAGGCTCTCACATGGAAAGGAAACAGGGTTATGTAGGAACAGTCTTGCTCTCACACTGATTAGGGTAATAACACTGCCCAGCTGCCCACAGAAGAGCCCGGCACAGCTCCTCCTTCTGTAAGAGCCCAAAGCACTCGAGTTATTCCCAGTATTTCCAATTTATACTGAATAAATATTGAACATCCTTGATGTACATTTTTTAATATCCTTTATTATTTCTTTAAGACATTTCTTAGAGGTACAATTGTCTTTTTCAGTGTGGACATTTTAAAGACTTTTAATAACTATAGATGATCTTGCCTTTATAATAGTTTAACAAATTTACACTTTAATCAGAGAATATGCCTTTCTGTGTTTTTGCCAAAATTTGTTGGTATAAATAGCTAAGTTCTGGTTTTCTGATTTAAAAGTAATATATACATGCTTATTTCAAAATCATCTGGAAATTCTGAAAAAGCAAGTATGTTTTTTGCCAAAATTAGCTCTGCACCATTACATTTAAGTCAAGCTACTATTCAATGATATGAGAGAATCTTATTTAACCAGTCCTTTATTGACAGGCTTTTAGGCTGAATAGATGATTTTTTTACTTCCTGACTTGTACAATGAGTCTCTTGAACATACATTTTTGTGAATTTGTCCAAATATGTCCTTAATATCCTCATCCATTCCAATACATCTTACTCTGATATTTTTAGTTTCTTCTAGGTAAGCAGTCTNTTTTGACCCTTCCATTTTATTATTATATTTTTTTCTTGTGGCATTTACTAGAAGTTTTAGAAAAATACAAAATAATTACAGTGATACTAGGCTTTCTCTTTTCTTCCTGACTTTAATGGAAATCTTTCACAATATGGACAGTATTTTCTATTGATTTCAGATACCTAATTTTAAGTCAACTAAATAAAGAGCTTTTTATTTTAATTTTTTCTAGTTTGTTTTTCATTAGAAGAGAATGTTGAAATTTATCAAATGCTTTCAGCATTTTTTGAAATGTTTCATACATTTTTTCTGCTTTTACCTATAATGTGGTGAATTAAGTAAATATATTGATATTTCTAATGTTGAACTCTTTCAGCATTTCCAGAATAAGCTATGTATGACTCCTTTGAATATATGTTAAAATATTGCAAACCTAGTGCCCGCTACCTAGAGGGGTGGTATAGGGTGGGCGTGGGAGGGAGGTTCAAGAGAGAGAGGATATATATATGCCTCTAGCTGATGCATGTTGATGCATGGCAGAAGCGAACACAATACTGTACAGCAATTTCCCTCCAATTAAAAATAAATAAATAAAGTTGGGTTGGCCTATGACACCACCCTTATGGAAGAAAGTGAAGAGGAACCAAAAAGCCTCTTGAGGAAAGTGAAAGAGGAGAGTGAAAAAGTTGGCTTAAAGCTCAACAGTCAGAAAATGAAGATCATGGCATCTGGTCCCATCACTTCATGGCAAATAGATGGAGAAACAGTGGAAACAGTGTCAGACTTAATTTTGTGGGGCTCCAAAATCACTGCAGATGGTGACTGCAGCCATGAAATTAAAAGACGGTTACTCCTTGGAAGGAAAGTTATGACCAACCTAGACAGCATACTGAAAAGCAGAGACATTACTTTGCCAACAAAGGTCCATCTAGTCAAGGCTATGGTTTTTCCTGTGGTCATGTATGGATGTGGGAGTTGGACTGTGAAGAAGGCTGAGTGCCGAAGAATTGATGCTTTTGAACTGTGGTGTTGGAGAAGACTCTTGAGAGTCCCTTGGAGTGCAAGGAGGTCCAACCAGTTCATTATGAAGGAGATCAGCCCTGGGTGTTCTTTGGAAGGAATGATGCTGAAGCTGAAACTCCAGTACTTTGGCCACCTGATGCAAAGAGTTGACTCATTGGAAAAGACTCTGATGCTGGGAGGGATTGGGGGCAGGAGGAGAAGGGGACGACAGAAGATGAGATGGCTGGATAGCATCACTGACTTGATGGACGTGAGTCTGAGTGAACTCCGGGAGATGGTGATGGACAGGGAGGCCTGGCGTGCTGTGATTCATGGGGTTGCAAAGAGTCGGACACGACTGAGCTACTGAACTGACTAAAGTGAAAAGTTTGTTTAGATTTCCTCATAAAATGTTATGGAAAACCCAAATGAATGTTTTGGCCAGCCCAGTACACTCCAGGATTCCGTTTGCTCAAATTTTGTTTGTGAGGCTGCAGCAATTCCGCCACCACCACCATCAGCTGCAGCAGCATCCTTTAGCAGCATTATCAGTCATAAGCTGGATGCATATAATATTTTAGAACTCATTTAATCACTTTTTAATCATTCCAGTTATTTTTTTAAAGTGTAATTTTTCAGGTTTATTGAGGTATAATTGACAAATAAAATTGGAAGACATTTAAAGTGTGCAGTCCTGGCAGTTGTTCTGAAAGTAGGCATTATAATCTCACTTTAGAGAAAGGATTTAGAATAGTTAAGTATCCAAGTCACAAAGTATTTCTTTAAAGTACAAGTATTTAAATACAGATGTATTTAACTCCCAAACCTATAATTTTAATCATTTTATGTGTCTCTATATTTAACAGAAAATTGGTTGGTAAATTATTTCTTACTGCTCTATTTGACAAATTTTATCATCAGAGTTATTTTAGTCCACTAAAACAAATTAAAATNTCAATAAAACAAAAAGAGTGACACTTAACACAGTAAAATTGTGTAAGAAATTCAGCAATACATTGAATACATGGCAGTAGAGGGTTTTTTTTGTTGTTGGCGGATGAGTGGGGAGAAAAGTTTGCCAGGATAGTAAGGAAAAGGATTCTACTCTGTCCTACCGTATTTCCACTAATATATGTCTTGAGTGAAAGAATTAAACCATGACATTAGTCTTTCCTGACTGAGTCAATTTTTGCTACTAAAAGGGCACATCAACTATAAGTTTGTGCAATGAATAAGCAACGGAAAAAATGAACCACAGGAAAATAGAATTTTTTTACAAGTGGTATTATTAGAAAGTTTTAAAGAGCAGAGTACCATTAAAAAATCTGATTAGAAGAAAAAAAAATTGCATAGGTTAAAAAAGCACTGATGCAAAATTTCAGCAGAGATAGTAGATATTGCATAAGAAAAAAGAGACATAGATAATTTCAAGTCTGATATAATCTATTACTGCTATTCAGCTAAATGTTCCCCTTCTCCTCTGTGTGGATTCCCCTCTAGATTATAACTTCTGGAACAGATGGTGCCCCACTCCTCTGTCAATAGGTTTGTGTGTTTGATTTGCTTTGAGTAGTGAAATGTGAGTGCAAATGACATGTGTCACACCTGAACCAGGACTTCAAGAATCTAAAATGGCCTGCCAGCCTCTTTCCCTCTGCTTTGAGAGGTTCCTGTTGTAAATGAGGGCTGTTTCACCCCTAGTCCTTTTCTTCTTCTTTTTTTTTTTTGGTCATGTGGAGAATGGGATCTTCATTTCGTGTCTAGGGATCAAATCTAGGCCCTCTTCATTGGAAGTGCAGAGTCCTAACTACTGAATCACAAGGGAAGTCCCACCCTGGTTCTTTTATTTTTGTTATTTAAAGTATTTTATTATTAATTTACAATATTATATTAGTTTTAAGTATACAATGTAGTGAATCAGTATTTTTTGAGATTATACTGCATTAAAAGTTATTTAAAATAATGATTTATAGTTCCCTGTGCTGTACAACACATCCTTGGCGTTTATCTCCTTTATGCTAGTGGTTTGTCTCTCTTGATGTCATGCCCGTACCTTTCTCCTCTCCATTTCTTTCTCCCCATTGGTAACCATTAGTTTGTTTTCTATATCTGTGAGTTTGCTTCTATTTTACAATGTACGTGCATTTGTTTATTTTTTATATTCCACATATAAGTGATATCATATAATATTTGTCTTTCTCAGTCTGATTGGTTTTACTAAGCATAATATTCTCTAGGTCCAGCCACATTGTGGCAAATGGCAAAACTTCATTATTTTTTTGTCTGAGTAATATTCCATTTTATATATATATATAACTTCTTTATTCATTCATCTGTTGATAAACACCTAAATTGCTTCCATATCTTAGCTGCTATAAGTAGATCGTGCTGTTATGAACAATGGTGTGCATGAATCTTTTCAAATTAGTGTTTTTGTTTTTTCTGAATATATATCCTGGATTGAAGTAGTGAAATTACTGGATCATATGATAATTCTATTTTTAGGTTTTGCAGCAAGCTTCTTACTGTTTTTCATACTGCCTGAACCATTTACATTCTCACCGACAGTGTACAACACTTCCCTTCTCTCCACATCCTCAGCAACACTTGTTATTTGTGGTCATTTTGATGATAGCCATTCTGACAGAAGTGAGGTGACACCTCATCATTTTTTCGCTTTGTATTTTTCTAATAATTAACCATGTTGGACATCCTTTCATGTGCCAATTGGTCGTCTGTATATATTCTTTGGGAAAAAAATTGTCTGAATGTCTATTAGTATCTTCTACCCATTTTTTGCTTAGGTTGTTTGTCTTGTCGATATGGAACTCTTTATATATTTTGGAATATTAAGTCCTTCTCAGTCATATCATTTGCATATAGTTTCTCCCACTCAGCAGATTGTCTTTTCATTTTGTCCACTGGTTTCCTTTGCTGTGCAAAGCTTTTAAGTCCCATTCTTTATTTTTACTTTTATTTCTTTCCCCTGAGGAGGTATGCTGCTGCTGCTGCTAAGTCACTTCAGTCATGTCCGACTCTGTGCGACCCCATAGACTCCATGGGATTCTCCAGGCAAGAATACTGGAGTGGGTTGCCATTTCCTTCTCCAATGCATGAATGTGTGCATGCTAAGTTGCTTCAGTCGTGTCTGAGGAGGTATACCCACAAATATTGCTGATTCATATCAAAGTGTATCCTAGGTTGCAGGTTTTTCCTTTCTAGAACTTTGAATACATCCTTTCTGGCCTCCAAAGTTTCTGCAGAGAAATCAACTGATACCTTATGGGGATTTTCTTGTATATGACTTTTTTCTCCCTTTGCTGCCTTTAGTATTCTCTTGAACTTGCCATTTAAATTATGATATGTCTTGGTGTGGGTCTGTTTGGGTTCAACTGGTTTTGGATTTTTTGTGCTTCTTTTACCTGAAATGGGTGAATTTACCTCAGATGACCATTATATCTACTACTGCGGGCAGGAATCCCTCAGAAAAAATGGAATAGCCATCATGGTCAACAGAAGAGTGTGAAATGCAGTACTTGGATGCAATCTCAAAAACGACAGAATCATCTCTGTTTGTCTCCAAGGCAAACCATTCAATATCATGGTTATCCAAGTCTATGTCCTGACCAGTAATGCTGAAGAAGCTGAAGTTGAACAGTTCTATGAAGACCTACAAGACCTTTTAGAACTAACACCCAAAAAAGTTGTCCTTTTCATTATAGGGGACTGGAATGCAAAAGTAAGAAGTCAAGAAACACCTGGAGTAACAGGCAAATTTGGCCTTGGAATACAGAATGAAGCAGGGCAAAGACTAATAGAGTTTTGCCAAGAAAATGCACTGGTCATAGCAAACACCCTCTTCCAACAACACAAGAGAAGACTCTACACATGGACATCACCAGATGGTCAACACTGAAATCAGATTGATTATATTCTCTGCAGCCAAAGATGGAGAAGCTCTATACAGTCAGCAAAAGCAAGACCAGGAGCTGACTGTGGCTCAGATCATAAACTCCTTCTTGCCAAATTCAGACTGAAATTGAAGAAAGTAGGGAAAACCGCTAGACCATTCAGGTATGACCTAAATCAAATCCCTTATGACTATACAGTGGAAGTGAGAAATAGATTTAAGGGCCTAGATCTGATAGATAGAGTGCCTNGTATATCATGAGAAACGCTGGACTGGAAGAAGCACAAGCTGGAATCAAGATTGCTGGGAGAAATATCAATAACCGCAGATATGCAGATGACACCACCCTTATGGCAGAAAGTGAAGAGGAACTAAAAAGCCTCTTAATGAATGTGAAAGAGGAGAGTGAAAAAGTTGGCTAAAGCTCAACATTCAGAAAATGAAGATCATGGCATCCAGTCCCATCACTTCATGGGAAATAGGTGGGGAAACAGTGGAAACAGTGGCTGACTTTATTTTTGGGGGGCTCCAAAATCACGGCAGATGGTGATTGCAGCCATGAAATTAAAAGACGCTTACTCCTTGGAAGAAAAGTTATGACCAACCTAGATAGCATATTCAAAAGCAGAGACATTACTTTGCCAACAAAGGTCCATCTAGTCAAGGCTATGGTTTTTCCTGTGGTCATGTATAGATGTGGGAGTTGGACTGTGAAGAAGGCTGAGTGCTGAAGAATTGATGCTTTTGAGCTGTGGTGTTGGAGAAGACTCTTGAGAGTCCCTTGGACTGCAAGGAGATCCAACCAGTCCATTCTGAAGGAGATCAGCCCTGGGATTTCTTTGGAAGGAATGATGCTGAAGCTGAAACTCCAGTAGTTTGGCCACCTCATGTGAAGAGTTGACTTATTGGAAAAGACTCTGATGCTGGGAGGGATTGGGGGCAGGAGGAGAAGGGGACGACAGAGGATGAGATGGCTGGATGGCATAACCAACTCGAGTTATGGACATGAGTTTGTGTAAACTCCAGGAGTTGGTGATGGGCAGGAAGGCCTGGCATGCTACGATTCAAGGGGTTGCAAAGAGTCGGACACGACTGAGCGACTGAACCGAACTGAACTTACCTGTATATGTGTTTCCTTCTTCAGCTTTTGGAAGTTTTCATCCCTAATTTCTCAAGTATAGTTTTGATCCCCTTCTTTCTTCTCCTTTGAGATTTCTATAATGCAAATATTTGTATGCTTGATGAGATCTCTTAAATAATTTTCAGTTTTTATTTTACTTTTTTCCAAGCTTTAAACGTTCTCTTTTTTGTTTAATTTTTAAATTGAAGGATAATTGCTTTACAGAATTTTGTGGTTTTCTGTCATACATCAGTAAGAATCATCCATAGGTATACCCATGTCCCCTCCCTCCCATACCTCCCTCCCATCTCCCTCCCCATTCTTCCCTTCAGGGAAACTTTCTCTTTTGAATTTGGGCTATTTTGAATTTAGCCTATAAGGCTTCCCAGGAGGCACTAGTGGTAAAGAACCCACCTGCTAATGCAGGAAATGTAAGACATGTGGGTACGATCCCTGGGCTGGGAAGATCCCCTGGAGGAGGGCATGGAAAACTGCTCCAGTATTCTTGCCTGGTAAATCCCAGAGACAGAGGAGCCTGGTGGGATATGGTCCGTAGCGTCACAAAGAGTCAGACACAAATGAAGCAACTTAGCGCACGTGCGTGCATAGCTGATTAACAGTATTACGGTAGTTTTAAGTGAACAGGGAAGTTACCCAGCCATACATGTACATGTATTCATGCTTCCTCAAACTCCCCTCCCATCCAGGCTGGCACATACTATTGAGCAAAGTTCCATGTGCTATATGATAGGTCCTTGTTGATTATCCATTTTAAATATAGCAGTGTGAATATGACCTTCCAAAGCTCTCTGACTATCCTTTCCCCTCAGCAACCATAAATTTGTTTTCTAAGTCTGTGAGTCTCTTTCTATTTTTCAGTAAGTTCATTTATCATTTCTTTTCAGATTCCACATAACAAGGGTTGCCTTACAATATTTCTCCTTCTCTGTTTGACTTAGTGTAGCATTCTCTAGGTCCATCCATGTGCTGCAGATGGTGTTATTTCATTCTTTTTAATGGCTGAGTAATAGTCCAATGTATATATGCACCATTCTTCTTTTCCCATTCCTCTGTCAACGGACGTTTAGGTTGCTTCCATGTCTTAGCTATTGTAAATAGTGCTTCAGTGAACATTGGAGCCCATGTATATTTTCGGATCATGGTTTTCTCCAGACGTATGCCCAGGAGTGAGATTGCAGGGTCATACAGGAGCACTAGTTTTAGTTTTTTAAGGAAACTCCACACTGTTCTCCATAGTTGGCTGTACTAGCTTACATCCCCACCAACAGTGTAGGAGGGCTCCCTTCTCTCTGTACCCTCTCCAGGATTTGTTGTTTATGGATATTTTTTTTAATGATAGCCATTCTGGCTGGTGGGAGGTTGAATCTCATTGTAGTCTTGATTTGCATTTCTCTGTTAACTAACACTCTTGAACATCTTTTCATGTGCCTGTTGGATATCCGTATGTCCTCTTTGGAGAAGTGTCTATTCAGGTCTTCTGCCCATTGTTTTGAATGGATTGTTTGTTTTGATGCTGTTAAGTGTAATTAACTGTTAGACAATTTTTAGGTTTTAAACTTTTGTCTTTCTTTTTGTTCTGATTAAGTGATTTCCATTATTCTATCTTCCAGATCATATATGCATTTTTCTGTATCACTTAGTTTACCATTCATTCCTTCAAGAGTGCTTTTTATTCAGCTATTGAACTTTGCTGATTGAGAATTTTTTAGTTTTCTGATTCCTTGCTAAAATTCTTGGTGTGTTCATTTATTCTTTTCCTTAACTCATTTCCCCCTAGTTAGCATATTTATTTACAATGTGTTGAATNAATTGTTTTTGTGATCAGTTCTATTTCTGTTTCATTATTTGTTTTGTCATTATTTGATATTTCCTTGTTCTTTCAATTGAGAACAGTTCCTTTGCCTTTCCATTTTAATTTTCTCTGTCTCCATGAATTTAGATGAATTTATGTTAATAATGAAAATTCCTAGTCTCTACTCCCCTGAGATTCTGTTCTATTAATATTTGACCTGGGTAGAGACTAGACATCTACAGTTTTAATAAAATTTCAGAAAATTTTGATTTAAAGTAAATGATTACCCAGACTTGGAGAAACTTTTCTTTTATGTGGTTTCCAATGCTTTTAGGTCACTATTCTATTCTATTTTATTTTTTTTGTCATTCAAATGGGAAAAAATAAACATATTCAAATCAGAATTTATCTCTTCTCTCATCCTTCAAAAAGGAAACTTTTGCCTTTAGCTTTTAATTCACTAAATAAATAAATAAAAAGGCTTACAAGATCAGGAATCCTAATTTCCTGTTTACCTCTGATCTACTTGTTTAAAACAATGTGTGGTACCTCTCAGTGTTGCTAAATGAATACATATATGCCTAGTAAATGCAAGTTATTATTGTGAAAGGTATTTTTGGAAAGTTATGGCTTCATATAATTCATTTTCTTTTTCCATTAAAAGCCCCCTGCCCCAAGATATTCAGAAAGCATCAGCCCCTCCTTTACTGAATTTGAGAAATACATGGTACAACATCTTCATGGCCTTGACCTTCTCCATAAAAGTGTGAGTTTTTCTAAATAAACTAAAAAAAAAAAATTCATGATTGAAAAATCATCTCATTTACCTTTGTATGTATATTATAATAAATGATAAAAAATTAGTTATTTAAAAATAAAAGATTAGAGCACAGTTTGTAAGGATAATATCTCTGAAGCCTTTATTTCTATTATCTATAAATTAATTGTACATCATCATCTTTCAGCTGAGGAGGAAAAAATAAACCACTTGATATTTGAAATGAAAACACAATATTCCCAGCTAGCTAGAGTATTGTAGAGAAAGAAATTAAAACGTAACCTTTTCTATCCATTTACAATAGTGTACATCACAGACAGATACTGCTCCTCTTCGCTTATCATAACTTAAAATTTGATCCATGGTTCAGTTTCCTAAATGAACATATGGGTTCCTCTTTTCAAGGACAAATACTGTTACTATGTATTTTAGAAACATCATAAACATAACAGAATAGAATCAGTTCAGTTCAGAGGCTCCGTTGTGTCTGACTCTTTGCAACCCTGTGGACTGCAGCACGCCAGGCCTCCCTGTCCATCATCAACTCCTAGAGTTTACCCAAACTCATGTCCATTGAGTTGGTGATGCCACCCAGCCATCTCATCCTCTGTCAGCCCCTTCTCTTCCTGTCTTCAATCTTTCCCAGCATCTGGGTCTTTTCAAATGAGTCAGTTCTTCGCATCAGGTGGCCAAAGTATTAGAGTTTCAGCTTCAGCATCAGTCCTTCCAATGAATATTCAGTCCTGATTTCCTTTAGGATGAAATGGTTGGATCTCCTTGCTGTCTAAGGGACTGAAGAGTCTTCTCCAACACCACAGTTCAAAAGCATCAATTCTTTGGTGCTCAGTGTCCTTTATACTCCAACTCTCACATCCACATGACTACTGGAAAAACCATAGCTTTCACTAGACAGGTGGTCTTCCCTTATAGCTCACTTGAAAGCATCCACCTGCAATGCAGGAGACCCTGGTTCGATTCATGGGTTGGGAAGATCCACTAGAGAAGGGATAGGCTGCCCACTCCAGTATTTTTGAGTTTCCTTTGTGGCTCAGCTGGTAAAGAAGCCACCTGCCATGTGGGAGACCTGGATTCAATCCCAGGTTTGTGAAGATCCCTGGAGAAGTGAAAGGCTACCCACTCCAGTATTCCAGCCTGGAGAATTCCATGGACTGTATGGTTCATGGGGTTACAAAGAGTTGGACATGACTGAGCGACTTTCAGTTTCATCTTTGTTGTCAAAGTTCAGTTCACTTCAGTTGCTCAGTTGTGTCTGACTCTTTGCGACCCCATGAATCGCAGCACGCCAGGCCTCCCTGTCCATCACGAACTCCTGGAGTTTACACAAACTCATATCCATCGAGTTGGTGATGCCATCCAGCCATCTCATCCTCTGTCATCCCCTTCTCCTCCTGCCCCCAATCCCTCCCAGCATCAGGGTCTTTTCCAATGAGTCAACTCTTCGCATGAGGTGGCCAAAGTATTGGAGTTTCAGCTTTAGCATCATTCCCTCCAAAGAAATCCCAGGGTTGATCTCCTTCAGAATGGACTGGTTGGATCTCCTTGCAGTCCAAGGACTCTCAAGAGTCTTCTCCAACACCACAGTTCAAAAGCATCAATTCTTCAGTGCTCAGCTTTCTTCACAGTCCAACTCTCACATCCATACATGACCACAGGAAAAACCATAGCCTTGACTAGACGGACCTTTGTTGGCAAAGTAATGTCTCTGCTTTTGAATATGCTATCTAGGTTGGTCATAACTTTTCTTCCAAGGAGTAAGCGTCTTTTAATTTCATGGCTGCAATCACCATCGGCAGTGTTGGCAAAGTTATGTCTATGCTTTTTAATATGCTGTCTAGCTTGATCATAGCTTTCCTTAAAAGGAGCAAGTCCCTTTTAATTTCGTGGCTGCAGTCACCATCTGCGGTGATTTTGGAGCCCCCAAATAAAGTCTGTCATCATTTCCATTGTTTCCCATCTATTTGCCATGAAGTGGTGGGACCAGATGCCATGATCTTAGTTTTCTGAATGTTGAGTTTTAAGTCAAATTTTTCACTCTCCTCTTTCACTTTCATCAAGAGGCTCTTTAGTTCTTCGCTTTCTGCCATAAGAGTGGTGTCATCTGCATATCTGAGGTTCTTGATATTTCTCCTGGAAATCTTGATTCCAGTTTGTGCTTCATCCAGCCCAGTGTTTCTCATGATGTAGTCTGCAAATAAGTTAAATAAGCAGGGTGACAATATACAGCCTTGACATACTCCTTTCCTGATTTGGAACCAGTCTGTTGTTCCATGTCCAGTTCTAACTGTTGCTTCCTGACCTGCATACAGATTTCAAAAGAGGCAGGTCAGGTCTGGTATTCCCATATCTTTCAGAATTTTCTACAGTTTATTGTGATTGACACAGTTAAAGGCTTTGGCATAGTGAATAAAGCAGAAATAGACGTTTTTTCTGGAACTCTCTTGCTTTTTTATTTCAGCAGATATTGGCAATTTGATCTCTGGTCCCGCTGCCTTTTCTAAATCCAGCTTGAACATTTGGAAGTTCACGATTCATGTACTGGTGAAACTGGCTTGGAGAATTTTAAGCGTTAGTTTATTAGCATGTGAGATGAGTGCAATTGTGCAGTAGTTTGAGCATTCTTTGGCATTGCCTTTCTTTGGGATTGGAATGAAAACTGACCTTTTCCAGTCCTGTGGCCACTGCTGAGTTTTCCAAAGTGGCTGGCATATTGAGTGCAGCACTTTCGCAGCATCATCTTTCAGGATTTGAAATAGCTCAACTGGCATTCCATCAACTCCACTAGCTTTGTTTGTTGTGATGCTTTCTAAGGCCCACTTGACTTCACATTCCAGGATGTTTGGCTCTAGGTGAGTGATCACACCATGTGATTACCTGGGTCATGATCTTTTTTGTATAGTTCTTCTGTGTATTCTTGCTACCTCTTCTTAGTATCTTCTACTTCCGTTAGGTCCATACCATTTCTGTCCTTTATTATGCCCATCTTTGCATGAAATGTTCCCTTGTTATCTGTAATTTTCTTGAAGATATCTCTGGTCTTTCCCATTCTTTTCAATGGTCATTCCCATTGTTTTCCTGTATTTCTTTGCACTGATCCCTGAGGAAGGCTTTTTTATCTCTCCTTGCTATTCTTTGGAACTCTGCATTCAAATGGGAATATCTTTCCTTTTCCTTTGCCTTTGGCTTCTTTTCTTTTCATAGCTATTTGTAAGGCCTCCTCAGACACCACCATTTTGCCTTTTTGCATTTCTTTTTCTTGGGTATGATCTTGATCCCTGCCTCCCGTACAATGTCACAAACCTTTGTTCATAGTTCTTCAGGCACTCTATCAGATCTAATCCCTTGAATCTATTTCTCACTTCTACTGTTTGTAAGGGATTTGCTTTAGGTCATACCTGAATGGTCTAGTGGTTTTCTCTACTTTCTTCAATTTAAGTCTGAATTTGGCAATAAGGACTTCATAATCTGAGCCACAGTCTGCTCCTAGTCTTGTTTTTGCTGACTATACAGAGCTTCTCCATCTTTGGCTGCAAAGAATATAATCAATCTGATTTCTGTATTGACCATCTGGTGATGTCCATGTGTAGAGTCTTCTCTTGTGTTTTAAGAGGGTATTTGCTATGACCAGTGTGTTCTCTTGGCAAAATTCTAATATAGAATAATATATAGTAAGTAGCAAAATTCTATAGTGTGAATCACATTTAGGGAACAACAGATTTCTCAGATAATAAAAAAATTTTTACCACAAATAATTCACTATTATTTTTTCCATGATTTTTTTTTAACCTGCCAAAGGCTTTTGTCAGGTATATTTTGACTTATTTTAATCAGATATTGGTTTTTAAAAAATTTTTAAATTCATTTATTTTTTATTGAAGGATAATTGCTTTGCAGAATTTTGTTGTTTTCTGTCAAGCCTCAACATGATAGCCATGGGTATCCATATATCTCGTCCCTTTTGAAACTCCCTCCCATCTCTCTCCCCATCCCACCCCTCTAGGTTGATGAAGAACTCCTGTTTGAGTTTCCTGAGCCATACAGCAAATGCTCATTGGCTATCTATTTACATATGGTAATGTAAGTTTCCCTGTTACCTTTCCATACAATTCACCCTCTCCTTCCCTCTCCCCATGTCCATAAGTCTAGTCTCTGTGTCTGTTTCTCTGTTACTGCCCTGTAAATAAATTCTTCAGTACTATTTTTCTAGATTCCATATATATGCATTAGAATACAATATTTATCTTCCACTTTCTGGCTTACTTCACTCTGTAATTGGTTCTAAGTTCACCCCCCTCGTTAGAACTGTCTCAAATGCACCCTTTTTATGGCTGAGTAATAATCCATTGTGTATATGTCCCACAAATTCTTTATCCATTCATCTGTCAATGGACATCTAGGTTGCTTCCATGTTCTAACTATTGTAAATAGTGCTGCAATGAACAAGGGATACAGGTGTCTTTTTCAATTTTGTTTTCCTCAGGGTATATGCCTAGGAATGGGATTGCTTGGTTATATGGTGGTTTTATTCCTAGTTTTTAAAGAAATCTCCATACCATCTTCCATAGTGGCTGTATCAATTTACATTCCCTCCAACAGGGCAAGAGTGTTCCCTTTTCTCCACACCCTCTCCAGCATTTATTGTTTGTAGACTTTTTGATGAGGGCCATTCTGATCAGTGTGAGGTGATATCTCATTGTAATTTTGATTTGCATTTCTCTAATAATGAGCGATGCTGAGCATCTTTTCATGTGTTAGCCATCTGCATGTCTTCAGAGAAATATCTGTTTAGGTCTTTTCCCCACTTTTTGATTGAGTTCTTTATTTTTCTGGCATTTCTGAGCTGTATGAGCTGCTTGTGTATTTTGAAATTTAATCCTCTTTCAGTTGTTTCATTTGCTATTATTTTCTCCCATTCTGAGGGTTGTCTTTTCACCTTGCTTATAGTTTCCTTTGCTGTGCAAAAACCTTTAAGTTTAATTGGGCCCCACTTGTTTACTTTTGTTTTGATTTCCATTACTTTAGGAGGTGGGTCATAGAGGATCCTGCTTTGATTTATGTCATTGAATGTTCCGCCTATACTTTCTTCTAAGAGTTTTATAATTTATGCTCCTACATTTAGGTCTTTAATCCATTTTGAGTTTATCTTTGTGTATGGTGTTAGGAAGTGTTCTAATTTCATTCTTTTACATGTAGCTGTCCAGTTTTCCCAGCACCATTTATTTAAGAGTCTGTCTTTGCCCCATTGTATATTCTTGCATCCTTTATCAAAGACAAGGTACCATAGGTGCATGGGTTTATATCTGGGCTTTCTATCTTGTTCCATTTGTGTATATTTCTGTTTTTGTGCCAGTGCCATATTTTCTTGATGACTGTAGCTTTGTAGTATAATCTGAAGTTTGTGAGAGGGTAACAGGCAGGAAGGCCAGGGGTCTCCAAATGGAGGAAATAGGCTGCAAGTGTCAGACATTTTTTCTCTGTCTTAAGCGGCAGGAGGAAACAAACTAGTGATGTTTCTTTTCCCTTCTCTATACAAATTTAAAAGGAGGTTTCTCTTAAAATACTGGGTTGCCATAATGACACCTGGTTCCATCTGAAGTTAACTATTCTCAAACCTTGAGTTAACCAATGCATTTTTCTTATGGAAACGTTTGTCTTAAGCTATGTTAATGTACTACATTTACTAATTAGTACATTAACTAATTAGTACATTTACTAATTAGTTTATGTACTAATGCATTTACCCCAGACTCTGTCTTCAAGTCAGTTCCGCCTAATGGCTCAGAACCTACTTGACGAACCATTATGTTATACTCAGACAATGTTCCCCTAGTCTATGTAAATGAAACTATTTGTATGGTAATCTGCCCTTTTACAAGATTCAAGTCAATTGTTTCATCCCCGGGATGACTCGTCTGGTGCCAAGATGATTCCAAAATACATCTTATGATGAAAGGCCTGGTGCCATTCTGAGTTTTAAGACATTCCTTTCTTTCATTAACAAACTGCTAGTGACTATATAACATCCAGCTGAAGACTAACAGGGGGGTACTCTTTCTACTCCCTTCTGATGCCTATGTCAGAAGCTTTCTCTATCTCCTTTATACTTTAATAAAACCTTATTACACAAAACCTCTGAGCTATCAAGCCTTGTCTCTGGCCCCAGATTGAATTCTTCTCCTCCAGAAGCCAAGAGTCCTGGCGTCTTTTCCTGGTTCAGCAACAACCTTTCATTAGGAAGGTTGATTCCTCCAGTTCCATTCTTCTTTCTCAGGGTCGTTTGTGTTTCCATATGAATTGTGAAATTTTTTTTTTCTAGTTCTCTGAAAAATGCCTTTGGTAATTTGATAAGGATCGCACTGAATCGGTAGATTGCATTTGTTAGAAATAGTCATTTTCACAATATTGATTCTTTCTACCCAGGAACATAGAATATCCCTCCATCTGTTATGTCATCTTTGATTTCTTTCATTAGTGTCTTATAATTTTCTGTAAACAATTCTTTTGTGTCCTTAGGAAAGTTTATTCCTAGATATTTAATTCTTTTTGTTGCAATGGTGAATGTGACTGATTCCTTAATTTCTCTTTCTGATTTTTCATTGTTAGTATATAGAAATGCAAGTGATTCCTGTGTATTGATTTTGTATCCTGCAACTTTGCTAAATTCACTGATTAGCTTTAGTAATTTTCTGATACTATCTTTAGGGTTTTCTATGTACAGTTTCATGACAACTGCAAACAGTGAGAGCTTACTTCTTCTATTCCAATCTGGATTCCTTTTATTTCCTTTTCTTCTGATTGTTGTAGTTAGGACTTCCAGAACTATGTTGAATAACCATGGTGAAAGCGCACACCCTTGTCTTGTCCCTGCTCTTAGGGGGAATGATTTCAGCTTTTCACCATTGAAAATAATGCTTACTTTAGGCTTATCATATGTGGCCTTTACTATGTTAAGTTCCTTCTATGCCCATTTTTTGAAGAATTTTATTCATAAATGGATGCTGAATTTTGTCAAAGGCTTTTTCTGCATCTACTGAGACAATCATATGTTTTTTATTTTTCAATTTGTTAATATAGTGTATCACATTGATTGACTTGTGTATATTGAAGAATCCTCGCATCCCTGGAATAAATTCAACTTGATCATAGTGTATGAAAAAAATACCTGAAGTTTTATTTCAAATTCAGTTTGAAAAACACTGAATTTTTGATTCAGTGTTGCTGAATCTGTTTGCAAAAATTTTGTCAAGGATTTTTCCTCTATGTTCATCAGTGAAAAAGCTTGTAGTTTTCTTTTCTGTTATTGTTGTCTTTTTCTGGTTTTGGTATCAGGGTGATGGTGACCTCGTAGAATGAGTTTGGAAGTGTTCCTTCCTCTTCAATCTTTTGAAGGAGTGTTAGAAGCATATGAGTTAGCTCTTCTCTGAATGTTTGATAGAATTCCCCTGTGAAACTACCTGGTCCTTGACTTTTGTTTTTTGGGAGATTTTTTATCACAACTTCAATTCCAGTCCTTGTAACTGAGTTGTTTATAATTTCTATTTCTTCCTGGTTCAATCTTGGAAGATTGAACTTTTCTAGAATCTGTCCATTTCTTCCAGGTTATCCATTTTATTGCCATGTAGTTGTTTTAATAGTATCTTATAATCCTTTGTATTTCTACATTGTCTGTTGTAACCTCTCTTTTTTCATTTCTAATTTCGTTGATCTGATTCTTCTCCTTTTTTTCCTTGATGAGTCTGGCTAAAGGTTTGTCAATTTTGTTTATCAAAGAACCAGCTTTTAGTTTTATTAATCTTTCTATTGTTTCTTTCATTTCTTTTTCATTTATTTCTTCTCGGATCTCTATGATTTCTTTCCTTCTACTGACTTTGGGGTTTTTTGTTCATCTTTTTCCAGTTGTTTTAGGTGTAAAGTTAGGTTGTCTATTCGATTTTTTTTTTTTGTTTGTTTCTTGAGGTAGGACTGTATTGCTATATAATTCCCTCTTAGAACTGCTTTTGCAGAATCCCATAGGTTTTGAGTTATCGTATTTTCATTGTCATTTGTTTCTAGAAATTTTTTTATTTCCCTTTTGATTTCTTCAGTAACCTGTTATGTTGTTTAATCTCCATGTGATTGTGTTTCTTACAGTTTTTTTCTTGTAATTGATATCTAGTCTCATAGCATTGCAGTCAGAGAAGATGCTTATACAATTTCAAATTTCCTAAATTTACTGTGTTTTGATTTGTGACCCAAGATGTGGTCTATCCTGGAGAATGTTCCATGTGTACTTGAGAAGAAGGTGTATTCTTCTGCATTTGAATGGAATGTCCTGAAGATAGCAATGAGATCCGTCTCATCTAATATATCATTTAAGACATGTGTTTCCTTATTAATTTTCTGTTTTGATGATCTGTCCATTGGTGTGAGTGGGGTGTTAAAGTCTCCTACTATTATTGTGTTACTGTCAATTTCTCCTTTTATGTCTGTTAGTGTTTATGTATTAAGGTTCTCCTGTGTTGGGGGCATAGATATTTACAATTGTTATGTCTTCCTCTGGGATTGATCCCTTGATCATTATGTAGTGTCCTTCCTTATCTCTTGTAATCTTCTTTATTTTAAAGTGTATTTTGTCTGATATGAGGATTGCTACTCCAGCTTTCTTTTGCTTCCCATTGGCATGGAATATAATTTTCCATCCTCTCACTTTCAGTCTATATGTGTCTTTAGGTCTGAAGTGGGTTGTTTGTAGACAGCAAATATATGGGTCTTGTTTTGGTGTCCATTCAGCCAGTCTGTGTCTTTTGGTTGGAACATTTAGTCCATTTACATTTAAAGTAATTATTGATGTGTATGTTCCTATTGCCATTTAAAAAATTATTTGAGGTTGATTTTGTAGATCTTTTTTCTTCTCTTGTATTTCTTGACCATAAATTTCCATTTAATATTTGTTGTAAAACAGGTTTGGTGGTACTGAATTCTCTTAACTTTTGCTTGTCTGAAAAGCTTTTTATTTCTCCATCCATTTTGAATGAGGTCCTTGCTGTGTACAGTAATTTTGGTTGTAGATTTTTCCCTTTCAGTACTTTAAATATATCCTGCAATTCCCTTCTGACCTGCAGAGTTTCTGCTGAAAGCATATGGACTTTCCCTTGTATGTTACTTGTTGCTTCTCCCTTGCTGCTTTCAATATTCTTTCTTTGTGTTTAGCCTTTGTTAGTTTGATTAGTATGCATGTTTCTCCTTGGGTTTTCCTGTGTGGGACTCTTTGTGCCTCTTGGACTTGATTGACTATTTTCTTTCCCCTGTTGGGGAAATTTTCAACTATAATCTCTTCAAAAATTTTCTCATACCCTTTCTTTTTCTCTTCTTCTTCTGGTGCATTTGATATTGTCCCAGAGGTCTCTGAGACTAGTCTCAGTTCTTTTCATTCTTTTTACTTTATTCTGCTCTTCAGAAGTTCTTTCCATTATTTTATCTTCCAGCTCACTGATTCATTCTTCTGCTTCAGATATTCTGCTATTGATTCCTTCTAGAGTATTTTTAGTTTCAGTAATTGTGTTGTTTTTCTCTGTATGTTTATTATTTAATTCTAGGTCTTTGTTTATTGATTCTTGCATTTTCTCCATTTTATTTTCAGGGTTTTTGATCATCTTTACTATCATTATTCTGAATTCTTTTTCAGGCAGTTTTCCTATTTCCTCTTCTTTTATTTGGGCTTCTGTGTTTCTTAGTTTGATCCTTAACTTTGTAGTATTTCTCTGCCTTTTCAGTATTTTTTTTTTTAACTTATTCTGTTTGAGGTCTCCTTTTCCCAGGCTTCAGGGTTGAATTCGTTCTTCCTTTTGGTTTCTGCCCTCCTCAGGTTGGTCCAGTGGTTTGTGTAAGCTTTGAATAGGGTGAGATTTGTGCTGAGTTTTTTGTTTGTTTTTCCTCTGATGGACAATGGTGAGTGAGGTGGTGGTGACTGGGTTTGTATTTTTGTTTGGTTTGTTGTTTAGATGAGTCATCCTACACAGGGTGCTACTGGTGGTTGGGTGATGCTGGGTCTTGTATTCAAGTGGTTTCCTTTGTGTGAGTTCTCACTATTTGATACTCCCTAGGGTTAGTTCTCTGGTAGTCTCAGGTCTTGGAGTAAGTGCTCCCACTCCAAATGCTCAGGGCTTGATCCCTGCTTCTTGTAGAAATGAGATGACCCGGAAGCTGAAAAGAGAACCCTTCAGTCCAGGCTGAACACCTAAGACCCCATCCCCCAGCAGACTGGTGGTTGTCCTTATTTTTTATCTGTCACAGGCATGTATTCATATGTGTATGGTTTTACCAAGTGCACCTTGGAAACTCTTGGGCTTTTATCCTCTTGCACACTTTCCCTGTGGCTGAGAACCCATCCTCAGGGTAAACTGCTTTCCATGAATTTTTTACATAGCTGAGATTATATTATATATATAATTTCACATCCTGCTATTTTCCTGACAGCTTAATTTAAGAATAACTCCTATTAATAAAAACTGTAAACATAACTTAAGAAATAATAAATATTGTGCTAATTGATATTAAAGTGAATGGTTTTAATGTTATATGTCTCACGCATGCATTAATTAAAATGAAATGTCAAGGTCAATTGTGTTTTGGAGGTACTCTTGGTTTATACTAATTAAAAATAGTGACCATGTTTATCTACCATTGCCATAAAATGTTGTGTAATCATGTACTCAGTGGCTTGCAACAACAAGTATTTAAAAATTTAATCTCAGAAGTGATACACTGTTAATTCCAACTCATATCTATATTAAACAAATGCCACAGGGTAAGTTCAACTTCAATGGGAACAAAGTAGAATTTCTCCATAGAGGTTGGGATGAGCAGAGTAAGAGAGAATGCTTTCTGAACAGTAATCTTATTTCTACAGTGGCAAATGTATTCTTTTATTCAGTTTGACAGGAACATACTCTGAGTTCATGTAAAAGTGGTTTGAAATTATTAAGGAATCAATTTAATAAAGAGGTGCTAAACATCTCTAATTTATAAAACTCAAAATTATTTGATTTGCCAAAAGGATTTTGCTGCATTCCCAGAATCATGCAAAAAACATTCTGTGAAGATTTTGTAAAAATGGTAATGCACAAGAAATTATGTTATGTCTGTAGCATTGAAGGGTAGTAATATTGCAAATATTCTAATAGTTCAGATCTATCCATGTACTGATCAATGGGACATTAGTATTATTGAAATCTGACTTTTCTTTGATAAGATTTTGAAAGAGGACTCTATATCTGAAAAGAAAACTGGATGTTTGAGGAGATATTTAGCAAACTAATGCTCTTTTAAGGGAAGGTTTTTCCTCTGTGGAAATGAGATATACTGTCATTTGAGTTGATCTAGGGTGGGTGATTTGGTAGGCCAAACAACATTCCCCATAGATACTCAGGTCCTACTCTGGAACCTGTAACTGTCATTGTATATGGTAAAAAGCACTTTACAAATGTGATTATGGATTTTGAGATGGGAATACTGTGTCATGGATTATCTGGGTGAAACCCTAAATGTGATCTCAAGTGTCCTTATGAAAGGCAGGCAGAAGTGAATATATGATTACTTCCTAGAGAAAAAAAGGCAGTTTGATTATGACAGCAGAGATTGGAGTGATAACACTTTGAAGGTGGAGGGAGGTATCACAAGCTGGTGAACACAGGTGACCACTAGAAGCTTGAAAAGCAAAGGAAATGGATCCTCCTCTAGACCCTCTAGAGGGAACACAGCCCTGCCAATACCCTGATTTCAGCCCAGTGAAACCCATTTCAGACTTCTGGTCTTCAGAACTGTAAGGGAATACATTTATATTGTTTAAGCCACCAAATTTTTGATGATCTGTTACTTTGAGACAATACATTTATGCTGTTTAAACCATCCATTTGGTGGCTTTGTTTCCAGCAGCCCTGAAAAATGGACACATAGATATCAGTGAGAATTTATTCATCACAGCTTTTTACCAAACCATATCATGGACAGTTTCACACTCTCAGGGTCCTCTTAATTATTAATCCTAAAAGCTAATACCAAGAATTCCCTCTGGAATTAGTTTTAATCAAAGTTTTGTTTTGATTTTTATTTGCATTTAAATTTTAAATGCATGAATTCCTAAGTAGCTAATTCTGTGTTTAATTTGGCAAGCTGCCTTGCTAACAGATCTAACCAAATTTTTCTATCTCTATGTCTCTTTCTGTCTGTCTGTCTCTGTGTCTGTCTGTTTGTGTCTATCTGTCTTTCTCCCTGTCATTGTCTCTCTCTTTCCTACTATAACACTAAAGTCCAGATTTTGTGGAATATGGCATAGACTGGATTGCTTTTTAACAGAAGTTGATTGGAAAGGGCTATGAGTGAAGCTTCTCACATGACCCAGTAAGAGCACAGCCCATCAGATAATCAGATCACAACAGTTTAGTTACACAGTTAGAAAGCTCTACATTCCAACTCTTCATTTCCCACTCACCTCTCTGTTCCCCCCAAAGCTGAAACTGAAGTATTTATATCCTCTCTAAGTAGTTGAGTGGGCTCCTTTGGTATGCATCGAGTCTGCTGAGTGTTATTTCTGTTAAGAGGGCTGATTGCACAGGGGCTGAGGGACCTGCATCCTCAAGGATTGCTGTGAGGGAGTTCTGTGGGTTGTGCATCTTCCCCTTGCATCTGTTTGTTCACAGTTCTCTTTCTTTTCAGAGGGCCACCTCCCAGCCTAAGGTCTGGAGGTTGGGGGCTGCCCTCTAAGGAACTTCTGAGTTCTGGGCAATGAGGTCTGAGAGGAGGCACTCAGAGCAGCTTTCTCCTGGTAGTGCAAGGAATGAGAGGGTCCCTGGCCCACTTACTCCATCTGCCTGTCAGAACACGTGGGACTGCAAAGGAGGCTGTGGAAAGGGCTGGCTTTTCTTTCAGTCTCTTGCTCCTAGAGAATTTATTACTGAAACAGGAGCTGGTGAGGTGATGCTGGCTGGAATTAGAGGTGGACTAGTGAATGAGGGGGAGAAGGCAATGGCACCCCACTCCAGTACTCTTGCCTGGAAAATCCCATGGATGGAGGAGCCTGGTAGGCTGCAGTCCATGGGGTCGCTAAGAGTCGGACACGACTGAGTGACTTTACTTTCATGTTTCACTTTCATGCATTGGAGAAGGAAATGGCAACCTGATCTAGTATTCTTGCCTGGAGAATCCCAGGGACTGGGGGGCCTGGTGGGCTGCCGTCTATGGGGTTGCACAGAGTCGGACGTGACTGAAGCGACTTAGCAGCAGCAGCAGAGAATGATAGAGAGATATTTATTAGTTTGGTTTCTCTGAATTGTGTAAAATTATTGTCACCCGTTTTTAGTTACACCTTCTGCTGAGAAATGACATTTTTTGGAAGGTGTAAAGAATAATTTGATGGGATTTAGAGTGGAGAAAGGTTCATGTCATCTTATTCACTCTACCATTGTTCAGAAGTCAGATAATCACAATAGCTAACAGAATTTACCATGTGCCAGATACTGTTCCATGTATTTTTCCTTAATTTTTCACTTAATCCTCATAAGAACCTCTTAAGGAGGGTGTTATTATTATAACTACTTTTATAGGTGAGAGAACTGAGTGAGAGAAGGTTTGAGCAACCATTGAACCTGCAAATTAGAGGCAAATATGGCTTAAAAATTTAGCCAATACAATAATGGCTTTAATGCACTTTAAAAATTCTGGGACCCTCTTTACAACTCTTGTGAATAAGCTGAAAAAGAAAAAGGCTGAGCAACAGTATCAGTATCAGACTAAAAACACATTGTCTAACCTTTTCTTCCATATCTAGAACATCACTGTGTTTCCTGCACCTAGAACTGGTGTGTGTGTGTGTGTGTGTGTGTGTGTGTGTGTGTTGTGTGTGTGTATTTGATGAAATCTATTACTGATTATGACCAACCTGGATAGATATTACTCTGCCAACAAAGGTCCATCTAGTCAAGGCTATGGATTTTCCAGTGGTCATGTATGGATGTGAGAGTTGGACTGTGAAGAAAGCTGAGCGCCAAAGAATCGATGCTTTTGAACTGTGGTGGTGGGGAAGACTCTTGAGAATCCCTTGGATTGCAAGGAGGTCCAACCAGTCCATCCTAAAGGAGATCAGCCCTGGTTGTTCATTGGAGGGACTGATGTGAAAGCTGAAACTCCAATACTTTGGCCACCTCATGTGAAGAGCTGACTCATTGGAAAAAACCCTGATGCTGGGAGGGAATGGGGGCAGGAGGAGAAGGGGATGACAGAGGATGAGATGGCTGGATGGCATCACCCACTCGATGGCCATGAGTCTGAGTGAAGTCTGGGAGTTGGTGATGGGCAGGGAGGCCTGGCGTGCTGCGACTCATGGGGTCGCAAAGAGTCAGACACGACTGAGCGACTGAACTGAACTGATTACTGATTAACATCGTAATAATGAGTTTGTTTTCTTTTTGTATCGAAACTGTTCTCCCAGGACTAATTTATTTATTTGCTTACTTATTCAGCATATACTGATTAAACACATGCCTACTCTGCGCAGACTTGTGCTAGTTGTTGACCCATCAGAAAATGAGACACACCCGTACTTTGCCATCATGCTCTTTCCAGTATAGCTGTATTTTGACGTTACCTGCTGTAGTACTAAAGTGAAATTCAGTATTTAAGCACCAGGGAAAGAAGAGAGGAAGACAAGGAGGAAAATGATAGGCAGTCCTGTGGGGAGCCATCCCTGATGCCCCAGAAATCAGGATCGGGGCTCTGCTGGGTCCAGTGCTTGCCTAAGCTGTTCTTTGTCCTCTTTCCTTCTCTTCTTAAGCCAGGTGAACAGACACAAGTTGTCCCCAATTAGCTCTGTCAAAGAGATTCCCTAAAAGCTGCAAGGGGCAGAACTTGGGTGTCTGCTGGGCTCTAAAGGTCACTGGCTTCTTTAGGTAGCTGGTGGAGAGTCCTGACCCTTTGTTGGTCACAGACTTTGCCCCAAGCAGTAGCTGCTGGCTTGTATGAATGCAGATGGAAGGCTTTTTATTTTTTCTCTCCATCCTCCTCTGGAACACAATTAAAAGGTCAACCAAGGATCCTGAACAAATTGTGTTGGGGTTGAAGGGAAAGGAAGCAGAGGGAGCACTTTGTCTGTGGATTAGCTTGTGTTTACGACAGAGCAAAAAAAACATTTTGTTTCAAGCAGATTTGGGAAGGACAAAAATCAGCCTGTTTGTCACAGAGTCCCCACATGCTTAAGAATCCAGCCACAGCAGAAGGGCTTGCAAATGTCAGTATGCGCACACAAAGTCACTTCAGTGGTGTCTGACTCTTTGCAATCCCATGGGCTGTAGCCTGCCAAGCTCCTCTGTCCATGGAATTCTCCAGGCAAGAATACTACAGTGGGTAGCTATTCCCTTCTGCAGGACTGAACCCACATGTCCTATGTCTCCACCATTGTCAGGCGGGTCCTTTACCCCTGGTACCTCTTGGGAAGCCCTGTGAATGTGTGTACCCAGCCCTGGTAGCTCAGTTCGTAAAGAATCTGCCTGCAATGCAGGAGACCTGGGTTTGATCCCTAGGTTGGGAAGATCCCCGGGAGAAGGAAATAGCAACCCACTCCAGAATTCTTGCCTGGGAAATCTCATGGACAGAGGAGCCTAGTGGGCTGAAGTCCATAGGGTCACAAGAGTCAGACACAACTTAGCGACTAAACAACCACCAGCCTAATAACATTGCTGCTCTGGCCATTCAACAAGAGGATGCATAGGATGCTTGTTACAGGGGACTCTGGAAAAATAACTTAAGTTCAAGTATTTGTGTCAGTAAAGGATACACCAGTAAAGGACAGAGGTCAGTATTTGACTCAGATAGTAAAGAATCTGCCTGTAATGTGGGAGACCCGGGTTCAGTCCCTGGGTTTGGAAGATCCCCTGGAGAAGGAAATGACAACCCACTCTGATATTCTTGCCTGGAGAATTCCATGGACAGAGGAACCTGGTGGGCTATATAGTCCATGGGGTCACAAAGAGGTGGACACGACTGAGCAACTGACACACACACAATGAATGAGTTATTACTGTCGGCAGTAGGGGCTCAGTCCAGCTAGGAGTCTCTGGGAGATGGTGTGGAAGTTGCTTCAGAGTTTTCTTACCCAAGAAGTGATGGAGCTGCGGTACATATGCACCAGCTCACTTTGTCATTGACAAAGGACTGTTCCCAAGGGTTCAGATTCTGCAGTCTTCTAGCGGAGCCCTCTTTTGCATGCAGGGAAAGCTTTACGATGGAAAGCTGCAGCGCACGCAGCAGGAAGTGGTATGTGCAGAGGGTATACATACAACACTACCAACCTTATTGCTACAAGCTCTGATCCTGATGGGAGGAGGGGAGCAAAGACCTGGTGACCTCATCACACCCTGAGCCAAATCATCTTGTCCGAGTTATGAGGACCATGGTCCAGGAACGAGTCAATAGTTGCCCTCGGACGGTGACTGATGGGAAAAGCCAGATGCCCTGAGAGGGCCTGAGAATCCAGCTTCTGAATCGGATCTTCCTAAAAGCAGGGTATGCAGAACATCTGTATTAGAGGTTGGAGCCAGCAGCCCACAGGCCTCAAGTTACATTTTGTTTTGCCTGCAATATGTGTGATTTGTGTGCTTAAATGAATTGCTTGCCAAATTATACAAATCTAGAGAGTTCACATAAAATTCTGTATTTCTAGCGTTTATTAAAGAAAACAAGAAAACCCTGGAAGTTCTGACAATGCTGGGACTGCTTTTGTATATGGCCACAATACCTGGGAAATAAGCAGCAGCTTCCCTCTATGGATGGAAGCGCCCAGTCTCAATCAAGCTGTCCCCGGGCCACTGAGACCAAAAGTCAGTCGCATTTACTAGAGAGTTTGTGCTTTTGCTTTCTTATATCTTGCTTCACTCATTTGTATTCACTACCTGGATACTCTAAACATTTCAGTGGGTAACCCATGATTTTTATAACCTACTCCCTTCTCAACCACATTCTAAGGGGCCACTAATGGACACGGGTTTCCAAGCATTTTACTGGCCCTCTGTGACCCCATCCTCACAGTCAGAAAAGTGTTCAAACTCTTAACTCTCTTATTTAAGACATTCGAGAACCTCTCATTATCTTGACCCAAACGCGCTTGATTCACATCTCACCAGTTTCAGGCTGAAAACACATTTTGAAGGCAAGCTGACCGAACTGTAATATTTAGGTTGCATCATAGGAATTATACTTTCCTATCCTGAACCAAATTTCTTATTTTCTCGCCCAAACCTTACTGTCCCTTCTTGTAAGTGGCAAATTGTGAAAGAATAGACTCACTCTCACTCCTCTTATGTGACAGAGCACATTCAATCTCTCAGCAGACTTTTTTTCAGCATCACCTTCAAAATCTACCTTCATTCCAAGTGCTGTATTCCACATTAAGCTCCAAAGCCATTGTCATTTCTCTTTTAGATTATGCTAATGATCTCCTAAAGGGGCTCTCTGCTTCCACCATTGCTTCCAATAGTCTGTGCTCAATACAGAAGCCAGTGTGATTCTTCTGAAACCTAGCTCCTATCACTCCATCCTGTGTTCAAAGCCCCACTGCCATTTCGTCTTTTGTCTTCTTCTACTGCCCTTGGGTCTCCCACCCCGATCAACCTGCCCCGGCTGCACTTACTTCCTTACTTGTCTTAGAAAACCCTAGACTACAAATTCCTTGGGCCCCATGCATGTGCTGTTTCCTCTTCCTGGCATGCTTTTTCACTGTGTATCTGCAAAACTTACGATCTTCTCTTCTTTCAGGACACAGATCAAATGTCATCTTCTGCATGAGGCCTTCTCTGACCATCTTTTTTTTTTTTTTTTAACATTGCAGCCCACTCTCCAACCCCCAGAAATCCCAGTTTTAGTTTACTTCCAGCTCTTACCACCTTTGGACAATATTTTACTTTTTCGCTCATTCCCTGTTCCCATTTTGTCTGTTTTGTTCACAGATGTATCCTCATTTTGCAGAAGGGACCTGACCCTGAGCAGCTAGCTGCTCAGTCATACTTGTTAGATGAATCAATCAGCGTTTCTCCTTGCCCTGAACAGGAACTTTCCTCTTAATATCTAAGTCTAACCCCTTTTCAGAAGTTGCACGCTTTCCTACATCTTTGAAGAAACCTTTCTGATTATTCTTGGTTAGCCTTCCCACTATATTTCCTGAAGCTAAAGTTATGGATGGGGAAAAAATGATTGTGTTTATCCAGAAATTAAGGAGGGAATTATGTGGTCTTCATGGCAGCTTCAATAAGTATATGGAGCAGAGAGGGTGACCATAAAAAAAAAAAAAA
This sequence comes from Redunca redunca, assembly GCA_006410935.1. NCBI lineage: Eukaryota > Metazoa > Chordata > Mammalia > Artiodactyla > Bovidae > Redunca > Redunca redunca. Next base: position 406,791 of record SJYQ01014793.1, read on the forward strand.
ATCTGTGTTATCCTTCCATCTGTGCTGCAAAGCTGTTCTATCTGGGTTTGCTGAGCCTTTCTCACAGACTCCACCAGGCTGGAGTTAACATATTCAGGGGTTCATTGAACAGTGAAGGCAGACCAAGATGCAGGAGAAAAAGTGAAAGAAAGTGAAAGTGAAGTTGCTCAGTCGTGTCCAACTCTTTGCAACCCTGTGGACTGTAGCCTACCAGCCTCCTCTGTCCATGGTATTCTCCAGGCAAGAATGCTGGAGTGGGTTGCCATTTCCTTCTCCAGGGGATCTTCCCGACCCAGGGATTGAACCCGGGTCTCCCGCATTGGAGGCAGACGCTTTAATCTCTGAGCCACCAGGGAAGAAAAGAAAAGATGGGATAACCATAGCTTTTAGTGTATTGGTTATCTGTGACTGCATAACAAACCGCCCTGGTACTTAGTGGCTTAAAACGCCAAGTGTTTATGATTGATCATAGATCTATGAATGAGCAGTTTTTTTCTATTTGGGCTGTGTTAACCTGATGTCTGATGGGTTTGCTCAGGTGTTGTCATCAGCTGGTGGCCTCACTCTCATTTCTGGTGGTTGGGTGGAGCATGGGGAAGATTGGGTCATGTGTTTTCCAGCATGGGATTGTCCACTTGGGGGTGCCAGCATTCCCAGAGAGTGCTTGGAAACTTGGGGGTGGGGAAGCTTTCAGTTGGGCCATGTTAGCATATATATTGCCCTAAGAGTTTGCATTTTAATATTTCAATTCTCATAGAAAAGTTTGAGACAGAAGATTAATTGTAACATGAGCCTTTGCATTTTACAGACGTATTAGCTGCAACCTTCAACTGTAGAACAAAAGAACATTAAAGAACAATATCCTGCTTTGCTTAGGAAGGGCTTGGAATGCATTCAGCCACCTTCAAGCTCAAGAAAGGAAATCATGAGCGTGCATAGCAGTCTGTTTCCCTCATTAGTCAGAGCCCAGAGGGGTCTCCAGGTTCTCTAGATTCCAGGCTTGGGGTAAAGAAAAGCCTATGTCTTGTCCTTTGTGCAGTAAGGCAAAAGGAAGGGACTGGGATGAACACAGGAAAATATGACATGAACAGAGGACTGCTAATGGACTTGAGGACATTTTGGAATGAAGAAATTCAGTGCAGGTCAGCTGGTGAGGGAGAAAGTAAGGTTGAGCCCCAGTATGTGCAGAGCTTTTTGGTACTGATGTTACTTGGTCTTGCTCTGTGAAGATATTGCTGAAACGCTGCTTATTCTACATCAGTGGTCCCCAGTCTTTTTGGCACAAGAGACTGGTTTCATGGAAGACTGTTTTTCCACGGACTGGGACTGAACAATGGTTTTGGAATGATTTCAGCGTATTATGTATTTTGTGCACATTATTATTATTATTATATGAAGATATATACTGAAATAATTACATAACTCACCATAATGCAGAATCAGTGGGAGCCCTGGCCTTGTTTTCTTGCCACTAGTTGGTTCCCTCTGGGGGTGGTGGGAGACAGTGGCAGCCACTCCCCGCTGCTGGAATTACTGCCTCGGCTATACCTCAATAATCAGGCGTTAGGTTCTTATACAGGGCGCACAGCTGGACCCCTCACATGCGCAGTTCACAGGAGGGCTCCTGCTCCTCTGAGAATCTAATGCCACGCCACCGCTGGTATGACAGGCGGCGGAGCTCAGGCGGTAATGTGAGCCATGCGTGGGGAGCAGGGGTACATGCAGATGAGACTTCATTTGTTCACTGCAGTTCATCTGCTGTGTGGTCCAGTTCCTAACAGGCCGTGGACCGCTACTGGTCCATATCCTGGAGTTTGCTTTGTCAAATGGGGCCGAATCCTAGGTGGTAGAGTAGGATCCTAACAGGGCGAATTTGGGAAATGGTTTTCCCTCTCTTTCCCACACTTGAATGAGTGTTTTCCCAAATTGCTTGCTATCAGTAGTTTAATTTTCTTCAAAATTAGCATGTTTCACTTTGTTTTCTTTACTCACTGTTTTGGAGCCAGCCTGGTTAAAACCTTCCCACTCACTAAATTGCTAGTCAAAATATTTTAGGAAGGAAGCTCAAACATTCATTGTTTGCCTTATTAAAAATTAACTCAGCCAGATGGAGAAGAAGACAATGTGTGTTCTTGTCTGATACCCCCTTGTTATCTTCCCCTATGTTCATCTGCATACCAGGTCTCACACCATGTGGCCCATGAGGCCAGGCACAGGAGTGCTCTTACCTGCATTTTACAGGATGAGGCTGAGGTTAAATGTCTCGCTCACGTTCATGTGAGATGAGGAATGAAATCAGAGCTAGAATAGAGGCTATTTGGGCAAGACCAGGCAAGAACAGTGTTGTTCCCAGAGAAGGCACTGGTGACCCACTCCAGTGCTCTTGCCTGGAAAATCCCATGGACGGAGGAGCCTGGTGGGCTGCAGTCCATGGGGTCTCGAAGAGTCAGACATGACTGAACGACTTCACTTTCACTTTTCACTTGCATGCATTGGAGAAGGAAATGGCAACCCATTCCAGTGTTCTTCCCTGGAGAATCCCAGGGACGGAGGAGCCTGGTGGGCTGCCGTCTATGGGGTTGCACAGAGTCGGACACTACTGATGTGACTTAGCAGCAGCAGTAGGTTCCCCAGGTACCATAGAAAGGCCTCATAGTTTCTTTTGCAGAATATACCAAAATAGCCTGTCTACTGTAAACCCTAATCAGTGGTCTAGAAACATGGGGAAAAGAGATCAGAAACCAAACTAAAATCAGAAACTTGCCTTTCTTGTTACTCTGCCCTCCATTTCTAAAAACACTGTTTTGTGTATTGTCAACACCATGCTTTGACATATATATAGTGAAATAATCACCATGATAAGTTTAGCTGGCACATTCACCACCCTACATAGTTACATCATGTGTGTGTGTATGTGTGATGAGAACTTTTTAGATCTACTATCTAGCTACTTCACATATATGAGATAGTATTGCCAGCTACAGTCACCATGCTATTTATTACGTGCTCAGGGCTTATTTATGACTGCACGTTTATTCCCTTTAACTCTCTTCCTTCACCTCTCCTAGCCCCCTCCCTTTGTTTCTGACAGCTACCATCTTCCATCTGTTTCTATGAATGTGTTTTTTTAGATTCCACGTATAAGTGATTAAAGAGTAGCGTCGTCTCTGACTTACTCTATTTAGCACAGTGCCCTCCAGCTACAGCCATGTTGTCATAGGTGGCTGGATCTCTTTCCTTTTTATGGCTAAATGTTCATAGTAGTACACATGTAGCACATTTTCTCCATGCCCTCACCCATCGGTGGGCGCTTAGGTCACTTCTCCATTTGTTTCTGGGTCTCTGGACTATGGAGTCCCTCGGACCTTTTGCTTTAACTCAGTCATGCATTCATTTCTACAAAGGTCCATTGTGCCAAACTTTCTCCCGGTGGTGGTACAACAGGGAAAATTACACGTCTCCTACCCTCAGAAGTCACAGTCTTGCAGGGCTCTGGATTGTAAGAACCTTCTGTAGCAATAGGTTTATTGTGGCAAAACAAGTCCTCTGACAAGGCAAGTGCAAGCTGTTACGGGAGGAGATAGAAGGGCCACCTCACACAGCCTAAATTATTAAGATACTGATGTTTGGAAACATAACTCTCATTCTTACACCTTTAGCAATTTTTTCACTTCAGAAATTGGGAGCACCTGGAAGGGTGAAAGATGATTGGAAAAGAGACCATCACCCTCCAGTCAGAGTTGGGTGAACCGCTGAGCTGGCTCAGACTACCTCAGACAGTCCTAAATGGGACGCAGCCTAGAATCTTGAAGCTAAATATTTTGCAGGGAGATCAATCTTGAAAAGAAAAAAAAAAAAAAGGCCCCATAGTTTCCACTCTTATCCACACATTCTCATCTCCTCCCCAGAAATGCCAATCTCCACTTTATTCCTCATGATCTTAGAACAGCCAGGATTATGTCAGCCACTGTGTTCAGGAATTTCAAAGACTTGATGTCATTTAATCCTCCTGACAGTGCTCTGAAGGAGTTACATCTTCACTTACAGATAAAGAAACTGAGATAGGTGTCAGTTTGTTAACTTAGCTAAGGCCACACTACTTAAAAATGACTGTACATTCTTTTAAAAAAGCCTAGGAACCATTGGGCTAGCATGGGTTGGTGTTTGTGAGCAAGGGGTTTTCCCTAATAGGTATGGGGAAAACACCAGGACCCCTGGGGTATGGTGGTAATAGGCAGGAAGGTGTAGTGACTTGGCTATACTAAATTTATTTCTATCGGGGGCAAATGGAACCAGACCTGCCATGTACATGAGAGGAAAGAGGGGTGGTGCGGACAGTGAAAGCCAAGAAGATGAGGGGGCTTGGAGACATGTTCATGGCAGGAGTCCAGACTCAAGAATATCAGCATACAACCAGACTTGGACACACCTGGGGTGTCTGGTTGGAAGGCTGTCCTTCTATCTGTTGAGGTCCACTGAAGACCCATTCTAGGCTTACCTGCCTGGTAAGGAGTCTCTGAACAGACAACCAAGCCTTCCTAGAAATCTGTTAGAAAAGTTAGACATGACACTCAGCTTGAAATTCTTATCCTGGTGTTGGCACAGGTTGTAGTCCATAGGCTGTAAGTTGCCAGTGCCCAACTTTTGTGAGACAGAATCCAGTTCTCCTTACAGGCGATGCCCCTGGTTGACCACTGCCCGATAATCGTACTCCCTTTCTGCAAAATGTTATCCCGTGGTCAAGGTTCTCTCTTTCTGAGCAAGAGAATCAGCCCTTTCTGCTTTGCCAGAGACACTGCTTTTGGGGTCCTCTGTTGGTTCCTTGATGTGACCCTGAAGACAGAGATTTCTTGTGCAACTAGATACTTTAAACTCTGACATGTTTCCCAATAATCCCATCCTAAATCTTTAATCTGGATGCTTAGCCAAAGAATCACTTCACAGTTGAAAGTACTTGCCTGAAAAAGACTCACAGTAGGGCTTTGGGTCTGTGCCTCACCTGGTGGCATAAGGATACCAAGATCGCAGTGAGACAAGGAGAGACACTCATCATTCTTACTCTTAAGTGGGTGAACACTCCGGCTGAACTCCCAGGCTATTGATCCTCTACATGGGCACCAGAAAAGTTTCATAAAGTCCTTTTCCAGGGAATTTTTGAGATTCCCTGTTATGCAAAGAATATAGTCCCAAGCCAAGAATACTGTCCAGGCTACTTAGAATTCAAGGCTTTCTATTATCAGCTAATGTTGTTTTCAAATTCAAAACCATTTTTCTAGCCTCAGCTCTTTTCCAGTCTCCTTCTGCTTCCTCTGATGCAGTGTTCCCTAAATAGTTCCTTGTCCCTGACTATGGCCTTCAGGCTTCGAGCCTCCTATCATTGTTCATATGGTTCTCACTGCTTGAAAGGTCCTATGTATTTCTTGAAATTTCTTGAAACTTTCTTCCATTTCTTGAATCTGCCGTTCCTTCAGAGACCAGGTTTTACAATAAAACTGTCTTTTATGACTCCCAGAAGAATAAAAGATGTCAAGTCTTTTATTCTCATAAATCTCTGCAACAAGCCTTTATTATCCCCCCTTCTCATGGTTTGCTTTTGACTCTACTGAGCCTTTCTCACTAGATCAGGAGCTTCTGGAGGGCAGGGGCAGTATGTAATTTTGTATCCTGCAATGCAGATCACAGTGTCAGCCCTGAACATAATAATTCAATACATGTCTTGGGGTGGTAACCACAACCTACTACCTGGCTCTTGTCAGACGTCTTCCTAGACTGAAGCTGAGAGGGTGGTGAGAAAGATAATGGACTTTAGATTTAGAAAGACTCTGCAATCCTGGTGTAATCTCTTCCTGGTTTCATGTTACTTATCTCTCAGAGCGCTCAATTTCCTCCTGTGTGGATCAGGATTATAAATATGGGATGAGAGAGAATGCCAGAATCTGGATGTCTGAATACTGAGTCCCTGTCCTGATGTGTCCCTCCACATGGGGAAGGATGTATGCATGGAGCGTTGCGGGAGACACAGCCTTGTTTTAGAGGCTCTAGCTTCAGATGCGCACGTGGTTCCTACTTCCCTGACCTGATTGGCCCTTATGTTGACTAAAGAGGGTAGCTGTTATCTCATTCCAAGATCAGCACGTGAAGCCATTCTTCAGAGGCTCATTGCATAGACATCATTCTCTAAATCTCCCTACTGGTGACCCTTCACTCTCCCAAGAAAGGGGCAGAGGGTAGCCATGGGTCCCCTTGTAGATACTGGATGCAGAAGATAAGACCCCCCACCCCTAACAAAAAAAGGAGAGTGTTCTGCAGTCAGATTCTGTTTAGGATCTTCTCAGTCTTCCCAGAAAAGTTCCTATCCCCTGCCCAGACCAGCCTGTTTGACTAACTATGTGCCATTTTGTTTTCTACCAGTTTCAAAGCTTCCCTTTGTTAGTGAGGTAGTAGCTGTCTATGTGTTTGGGGGATAAATCAATTGTTTAAACAATAACATCATAACCTAGATTAGGCAGATGTAGAGTGGAAAACAAAACAAAATAAAAAGAAAGAATGTACTGAAATTGGTGTCAGGTTTTGCCTCTTATCAACTGTAACACATTGTAGGTTCAACTATAAAACAGAGACAAACCTATCTACCACCTAGGGAAGGTATGAGCATCAAGTAAGACAATGTGTGTGAAGCTTCTGTCACAATAATTGGTAGGAAATAGGTGTTTGCTAAACATTGGCACCTTTCTTTTCTTCTTTGAAAGTTAACCCAACAAAACATTTCCTTTCTGGCCGCAAGTTGTCGGTTGCTTACAAGGGAAGCCTAGGAAGTCAGGACCAGAGGCTTGCGCTAATTTTTTTTTATCACTTTTTGTAATCAGAAGGAAGAACACTATCAATGGCAAATTCAAAATTTTCTATAGAAGTGAATGTTTTATAACCCCATGGAGACTTCCTAGCCTTCTTAGTACCTGCCTATTTGAAAGCTCAGGTCTTGCAGGTTAAACCTGGTAGTATCTGCTCTGAGTTGGTCAGGTCATAACAGCTGATTTTTGCCTTATGGAAATTTGTGACCATTGTTGATCCAGAAGGAATGAGCTTCAGCAATTTGTCACTAATTGCCATGACCTGCCATGACCTACCATCAGACCCAATGTACTGCTACTTGGAATCGCAGAACCCAGGTGACCTGCTCCTGGTGGCTGTCTCCCAGATCCCTCCCAGCCACTGTTACTGGAGGAGGGTATTTCCTCCTCTGGTAGCTGGTCTTGAAGCAGAGTTGTAGAAAGCATTCTGCCCAAGGAAAGCACCTTCTCTTAGGTTTAAAAATGTGTGTTAGGTAACCACAAGCTTCCCTGGTGGCTCAGTGATGAAGAATCCTCCTGCCAACACAGGAGACCTGGATTTGATCCCTGGGTTGGGAAGATCCCCTGAAGAAGGGAATGGCAACTCACTCCAGTATTCTTGCCTGGGAAATTCCATGGACAGAGGAGTCTGGTGGGCTACACTCCATGGGTCACAAAAGAGACATGACTTAGCGACTGTACAATTACATAACCACAGTTTTTCTCAACATGCTCTTGGGAAACAGGAATAATGGGGCAAAGTCAGCAGATTTTTCATTAAATCCAGGAAACCAAACTAAAATCCTTTCATGCCTACGTGCTGACCCCAACAAAAAGAAATGATGGGAGGCAAGCTTGGGCAATTCTCCTTATAAGAGAACCAGTGTGGTATCCTTATCAAAAGCATAAGTTTGGGGATCTATCCACTATAGCCATAAATCTGAAATCACAGATGTGTGCTCATGTCCCAGGTCCTGAGCTTCTCTGTACCTCACTTGACCATCTGTGAAATAGAAATAACAATACCACCCAATTTAGCTGTGATATAGATTAAAACAGTGCATGTAAAATGTGAGTGGAAGGTTTGAGACTAACTCAATAAATGCTGCAGATTACTTAAGAGTGAGGACCTCCTTGAGTTGGAAAAGTACTGAATGACAGGAACCCAAATGAATTTGAATGGGATTGATTTATCAAAGAGAAAAGGAGTCATAGTTTATCGGGAGCAAATGTTAATTAAGTAGGGAGAAAACTGAAAAATTTCCCTTCCTCTTTAAGCTATAGAAAAGCTTTATTTGTTATAGTTCACAACTTTCTGTCTCAAATGAGATGTTGGACCAGTCACAGCCAGGAATAGGTTGATTTTGCTGATCTGATTTCAGGGTCGTATTTTGTTATCAGTTCATTCCTTTTGCTGTCTCTGACCTTCCTCACCATGATGGGTGATGATCTCACCAAGACAGGGAGTCAGTCCACTCGCCCCCAGACAGAGGCAGAGCTTTCCCTCGGTGGAGCCACTTAAATGGTGTACTGACCTCATGAAACTGCTGCATGCCAATGGCCCCTCTCTTTTTCCTCTGGCTATGATTTATTCCTGTCATACTGTATTATGCCCTGCTGGTGCACAGAGAGCCACAGGTCATTATCAGTCACATACTGTCTCAGCCATATTTATCTGTATGTATGTCTGCCTCCACACGTAATACCACATGAATACACAAAATGCACATAGAGACATCCACACAAACATCCATAGACTAAGTCAGAGACAGGTAAATATAAATACATGCAAGGAGCCACATGTAATCTCTATGAGAAACAATACTTGAAAAGCCCTTCAGTTCAGTTCAGTCGCTCAGTTGTGTCCGACTCTTTGCGACTCCATGAATCGCAGCACGCCAGGCCTCCCTGTCCATCACCGGCTCCCGGAGGAGGCCTTACAAATAGCTGTGAAAAGAAGAGAAGTGAAAAGCAAAAGAGAAAAGGAAAGATATAAGCATCTGAATGCAGAGTTCCAAAGAATAGCAAGAAGAGATAAGAAAGCCTTCCTCAGCAATCAATGCAAAGAAATAGAGGAAAACAACACAATGGGAAAGACTAGAGATCTCTTCAAGAAAATTAGAGATACCAAGGGAACATTTCATGCAAAGATGGGCTCGATAAAGGACAGAAATGGTATGGGCCTAACAGAAGCAGAAGATATTAAGAAGAGGTGGCAAGAATACACAGAAGAACTATACAAACAAGATCTTCATGACCAAGATAATCATGATGGTGTGATCACTCACCTAGAGCCAGACATCCTGGAATGTGAAGTCAAGTGGGCCTTCAAAAAGCCCTTACCCATGCTTGCTGCTGCTGCTGCCGCTAAGTCGCTTCAGTCGTGTCCGACTCTGTGTAACCCCACAGATGGCAGCCCACCAGGCTCCACTGTCCCTGGGATTCTCCAGGCAAGAACACTGGAGTGGGTTGCCATACCCATGCCTGTTCTCACATATGTGCACACAAGCATCACGTGTACAGCCTTTGATCATGTGACTAGTCTCTGAAAGCATAGGGTATAGAGAGTACAGCTCTTCTTCCTCTAGTCACATTCTTTTTATTAAGAGCTTTCTATTCTATAGATCCCTCGATCAGCAGGACAATTCCATATCCTATTACAATCTGCCAAGAAGAAATAGATAAATCTATTAGCCTGCTCTTTGCTTGTTTCATCATTGTGGCAGCCTCTCATGGATCCACATCCATCAGGCTCCCACACCACCTGTCAGCCAAGTCTCCACCACTAAGCTTCAGGTTAATAGCTCTTTAATCTCTATTTAATTGCTCATTAATAATTCCAATACTGCTTTCTTCTGTTAATTGATTAAAAACCGGTTTCAGTGGAAGTGCATAATGAAATTTGGTTGCAACCAACGATGGAAGGAGTTTTCTTGTCATCAAGATGATCGAGAAGAAATAGTGACCAAAACACTACCTGTTTCATTTGCAGATTTTTAGAATGTTAGAGCTGGCAGGGCCTTTGGGATTCAACTATATCAGTGTTTCCCAAACTGTGGCCCATGAGTAACTAGACAGTTTTCTAGGGAAGACAATGATTAAATAAGTCTGGCAGACAAGGTTTACAAATCTCTCTCACACTTTGGAGTTTTAAAGCAGTGTTAGCACATTAGAAGCTCTGACAGTCCAGTGTGAGAAACCTATTTATACTGTTCACTTGATCTTCACCCCTCTTATTTGATAATAAAATCATATTGATATTTAACACCATTTCAATTTTATATTGCTGTATAATAAATCACCCCCAAATGTAGTGGCTTAAAAAACAACGATGGATTAATTTTTGCAATTCTGTGGATTTCCTATGTTGGGAACTATAAGATGATCTGGCAACTGGTGCTACTGAGGCACCTCAGTTCTACTCCCCCTCCCCAAAGTCTTCCTTCAAAGATGGTTTCAGGACAAACAACAGAAACTATAAGACTTCTTAAGCCTTGAAAGCTAAATAACAGTATTTCTTCTGCATCATGTTAAAGCAAATAACAAGGCCGGGCTAGATTCAAGGGGCACATAAAGTAATGTCCACTATTGATGGAAGAAGGCTTCCCTGGCGGCTCAGTGGCAAAGGATCCTCCTGCCAGTGCAGGAGACGTGCATTCGATCACCATAAGCCACTGAACAGTTTTTGAAGACAGTTTAGGAAATGCTAATGTAGAACACATTCTCCGTTTTCTGATACTGAGACTCACATATGTGGCATGAATTGCCCAAAAGCACATTCTTAGTAATCACAGAGATGAGATTAGAATCTAGACCCCAACCAAGTCTTCTATCTTCACCATTGTGTTTCTGAAAGATTCTCAGCTGATATGAATGATTTGAGTGACACCCAGATGCTTACCCCCTGGATATTAGGAGTCCTGAGACCTGAGTTCGATCTCAGAGAAGCCTGGTGAGCGACAGTCCATAGGGTTGCAAAGAGTTGGACATGACTGAGTGACAAACACTGTCTTTTTTTTAGACCTTGACCCTGCAAGGTCACCCAGGCTTGCCCGCTCATGAAAGTGCAAGTCACTCAGTCATGTCCGTCTCTTTGCAACCTCATGGACTACATAGTCTGTGGAATTTTCCAGGCTAGAATAGTGGAGTGGGTAGCCTTTCCCTTCTCTAGGGGATCTTCCCAACCCAGGGTTCAAACCCAGGTCTCCCACCTTGCAGGCAGATTCTTTACCAGCTGAGCCACAAGGGAAGCCCACCAGATCATGAATAACTCAGTAAACCAGAGACTAAGCACCCTATTTCTTTGTTCCAGGAATGATGGGCTCTGGAAATAGCCACAGTTGAAGATTCTGGTATGAGCTAAATGAACTATGTCTCAAAAACTTCTTGTTTGATAAATAATCCCCTCCCTTTTTACGGACCTAATTTTTAACCATATTTTCTAGATATCCATTGAGTCCCCTGTACACTTATAATACATACACAGGTCTTCACCTAATCTCCCATGTCTCTTAAGCCACAAGTCAGCCCAACCCTTTGACATCTCATATATGAATTTACATGACGCTCCTCTGATTTGGCAAGTCAGCCCAAGGAAGCTTAGCCTTACATGTTATTACAACACTTACAAGCAAATCCTGAAATAATTCTTGCACAGAATCATACTGAGCCGGTCAAGATAAGTGTGAAAACTTATCCCAATTTTTATGTCTGCAAATTCAGCTCAAGCCTTCTCTATTTATTTATCAGTATGGCCCCTTAACTTTGCATACTCTGCAAGATTTTATTGAGTCTACTGACAATTTATCTGTTACTTGAATGTATTATGCCTAAGTTCAGTCTATCTATCTATCTACCTCTCTCTCTCACTTTTTTATTTATTTGCCATACGTTTCCATTTACTCAATTTTATTTTATTATAATGCCAGTACTGTAACTCTTGGATTTTAAGCTATCTGATGAAGGGACCACTTTTTGCAAACACCCCAGATAAAATCTGCTACCTCAGTGCCTGGGGAATACTTAATGATGATAACTTGTTCAATATTCAGTATCTCCATGACACTGGCTTCTAGTAACATTGTTTAAACATTTTGCATTAACTTAGCTTTAAATGCTTCAGCTTTCTTTGCTCAGGAAAACTAATGAAAGAGAAGCCTTAAAATGAGGGCTAATGACTGGAGAGAAAAGTTACGTAGGACCTTCACAGGCAACACATGAGCCTTTAGCTTCATCTTCCTTCTGTAACACACTATTTTCCAGGAACACAACCTTTTCCAGGAAGTCATTCTCAGCTGGTGTGTCACAGCATGAAAGAGTCTGAAGATTACATCTACTTCCCATTCTTAGCTCATCACAAGGCAGGAGGAACAGAAGGCCAAAGGATATTGTTACTGTGATTTATACATGAGGAGCAAGGGTGGTGTTAAGTGCCTAGGCCAACTTTAAACCTAAAACTACCTGGAAACTAAATAGGAGAAGGAGATAAGAAAGCCAGGCTATATTATAAACGCAGCCAGTATCAAATAAACTCTGAAAGATTTATCTGGCAGTGCTGTTGACATGCAGCTCAAGCCTTCATTTGTTTATCTGTTTTTCGCTAAGGCTGAGACTGGAAGAAGCAGAAAAGCAAATACCCCATGTGGTGTCTGTATTCGAGAACTATAGTGAGGCAGGTTAACTGGCGAAGTTCATGTGTCAAGGAGAAAATCTCCTTTCAGCCACTCCAGATCTTGGGAGGTGCCAATCTTCCTGGGCCCGGATATGAAAGTCCTCTGAGTGTGAAACGAGGTCTAGTTGGCAGGAGGGAGCAGAAAATGACATTTTGGAGACTGGCCTAATCTGATGAACTGTTAAATCACATTCCCCTGAAATTTGCCTTTCCAAATATTGTCTATGCTCGAGTCCAGATGCAAAGTCAAACTGTGAAAATGTACTGGTTGAGAAATGAAACGACCTCTAACATGAATGAAAGGAACCCCTTCTTCACTGTGTAACCTTTCCAGAAATCTGCTGGTGTCACCCGAAACCTTTTTTTTCCTCTGAACTACCTGCCCTCATATTCACCCACTCTACTTCCTACCTGACTTTCTATTTATTGACTTATTGGCGTTACACATTTGGTACTATTTCTGTTTCAGGGCTAGCCAGGTTAATATGTAAAGAACTGTGACCTACTTGTAGTCCTCTTGGGTTCGATAAGTCAGAGGCAACTGTGGAAGGAAACCGGTGAGGAGACTCTAAAGGAGACAGCAAAGTTACCGCAACCTCATAACAAGGATACATTCATTTCATGGGAGATTGGAGCCAGTGAAATTCTGTGAAAATGCCAGGTTTTATGGAATCAGATGCGAATTGCATCAGAATTGCATGTGAATCTACAATCATTTCAAAATGAAAGTTTAATTAGGAAAATCCAGGAGAAAAAAAGAATTTTTATATAAAGCAATCTACAGTTAGAAGATATTAGAAAAATGAACAAAAAGTAAGAGTAAATTTAAAATAAAAATTTTATTATACTGTTATGCTTTGAATGTATAACTTTCCAGATATTTTTCTATATAAACGTAAATATGAACATATGTATTTTCCTTCAAGTGGGATCATGCCATGTACAGCTTTTATAAACTACTTTTGCAAATTAAATGTATGTGGTAAATATATATTTTATGCCTCTAAATATACTTGTATAATGTTTATTTTTATGATTGCACAATTTCATAGGATGGCTATACCATCAGTTACCTCATAAATGCTCTTCTATCAGAAATTGGGCTATTTTCAATTTTTATGTATAATCTTATAGCAAACATCCTTTTCCATAAGTGATTGTTTAATATTTTCTCTGTCAATGAATATGATATGTTACGGTGTTTAAGAAATACTGCTTACTTTGTGATTCCAGTGAATGCCTCAGATCAGGCTTGGTATTTAATAATTACATGCTTCATGAATTAATGAGTAAGATGTTACTAAATTGTTCTCCAAAATGGTCATATTAATTTAAAAGTCTTGTTTTCCTAAATTTGGGCATTATCATTGGAAAGATTCTAGCTTATTTAGGGAAATCACTTCATTATTAAAATCTGCCTATTTGTTTTTAACTAATTCGCTGGAATCCTGTTTCAAGTACTGAGCGCCCATGCGTGTTTTCTGTTTTATGAGTGTAGAGTTTGTGAATTTTGCCACTGCTTCCCTTGGGCAGTCTGCATCTTATCTTCAGCAGCTCTTTATGTAATAATGCCATTATGCCTTTTAAATCAATATTATAAATATTTCCCAGTTTATATTTTGCTTTTTAATGTTTTTTACTCACATGCATGGTATATATTGAACAATACTTACCGAGTAGCATACTTAAGAAATAATACTTAGGAGTATGCTTTTACCTTGTTTTGACTGCTTACTTGTGTTTATTCCTTCAATCCAAGACCTTTCTGTAGCATCTTCCACAATGATAAATATCTTTCTCTTTGAATGCAACTAGATGGGGTATTAAACACAAAACTTTCTTTTTAAATTGTAATATTACTGTGTTTTAAAATCAGAGTATAGGATTATAGATAATATACTCTTAAGTTCTATAGATAATAGTCCTTAAAAATATACCTAGTAGCAGAAAGATCAAGGTGTCCACTGGGATTTTGTTTACTCTCAGGGAGGCTGTCATCAAATTCAGTTGATAGTCAAAATCTGAATCTTTATAAAAAACTGAAAGTGAAAGTGAAGTCTCTCAGTCATGTCTGACTCTTTGCAACCCCATGGACTGCAGCCCACCAGGCTCCTCCTAAAAAAAGATGCAGACTGCCTTCAAAAACATATTCACAGCAATCAAGGTCCTGCAAGGACCTGCCTTTCTTCCACAATGGGCAGATGAGTGTTTATGTAGGAGAATGTCCTCCTCTTAAGAACTGTCTCTGTTTCTCTCTCTCCATATATATATATATATAAACTGTTGTTGTTTACTTGCTAAGTCATGTTCACCTCTTTGCAACCCCATGGACTTCAAGCTTCTAGGCTCCTCTGTCCATGGAATTTTCTAGGCAAGAATAGTGGAATGGGTTGCCATTTCCTTTTCCAGGGGATCTTCCCAATCCAGGGACTGAACCCATGTCTCCTGCATTGGCAGCCATGTTCTTTACCAGTGAACCACCAGGGAAGCCATATATATATATATATATATATATATGTCTCCAGCAATTATAATGCCATTCTCCATGAAGTCCTATAAATTAAGACTTGAATAATTATTATATATATTATACAAAAAACATAGATTATTGCATAGCTCTATTACGAGATAGATGACTAGTATGTAGATTAGAAGGTTGGAAGCCAGGGACCTCACAAAATTAAGCCATTTTTATTAGGTTGCACATCTCAGAAAGTAGAAACATGGAGCAGATCCCAGATCTTCTGGCTCTAAGGGACTGCACCCAACAGACATGACAATTCTATTTGCATGGTGTCTGGTACATTGCAGGTGCTTAAAACATATTGTTGAGTAAATGAATAAGTGTCTCGAAGTCTTTGGGTTGTGACCTGATTACCTCATTCTTTTCTCCTCTGTTTTGATCTACTGTGTCAGCCTAGGTACTCAATTTTTCTCGTGACAAAATCCCTCAGTCACCTTTTACCCCCTTGGGGACTTTCTGTAGTTTCTCCATCAAGCTCTTTACTAGACTTGCCAGGGAGCAAATGTTTTTATTGGAACAGCATGAAATGTGACATTACTCATAGATTCTGGCAGAAAAATTAGTGATAGTGAAAACCAGCTCAGCAAAGCTGGGCAAGATTGCAGCTCCTCCCTGGGAGCAGTAAGCTGAGGGACTGTGGGGAGCCATAATGGTCTAATGATGGCTAATGGTGAGGAAAAGATGGACCCGAGACCCATAAATCAATCTGAACACGAGGATGGCTAATGAAATGCTCAGGAGATGCTTGAGCTCATCTGAGCATTGTTCAGGGGTGTTTGTCTCTTTCTGGACCATACTCTTTTGTTACATAAGGAAAAATTCTAACATATTTGTAGTTTATGGAAAGTCTTAGAAAACAGATATTTGCAAATCAGAAAATAAATGAGGAATTATGAAGCCCACCTTCACTTCCAGAGCTCCAACTCCATGATTCTTTGATTGTTTAGGGTTTATTCCCCATTTTAAGTATCTGTCAAAATCAAGGATGGCTCCAGCTTTTAGCTTTGCTTATTTTGGGTTTATATACAATGAACAAGGAGGCAGAAGGTTTAAGATAACAAGAGACTAGAATTTGATCAAAGGCTTATGTGATTACCTTTTCATTCTCCAGTCCAGTCAGTTGTCTTAACTCTTCTGATATCACAGCATTGGTTTCAGTCCTCCCAATTCTTGAAAGGTTCTTTTGTTTCAAATATTCACCTTTTAGGAAGGATCAAAATAGAAAGTTTGACTATAACTGCAGAAAGCTGCAAAGGTAGAATTTGTCCAACCCTTTTAATAGTTTCCTGTGAAGCAGAAATGAATGGCAACAGTGATACACAATAAAAACTCCATGACTCACTTGAGGCAGCTTCAGAGGCAGCCCCTTCTTTCTGTTCTTTCATAGAAGTATTCAACAAGGAGTTGGCACAGCTTGTACACAGACCTTTTTAATGTGAACTTTGAAAGCATGACATGTTATGTTTGCAGAAATGATATAGAACATCTTCTGGAAAAATGAAGCACACGTATCTTAAGATGACTTACTTGACGATAATGCTAAACAGTGCCAATGTATTATTTCTATTTTTTCCAAAAGATTTTTTTTCTCTTTTGGGGAGAAATGTATGGTGAGAATCAGAAAGCTTTGGACAGCTGACACATTTTCCCAAGGGACTCCTGGAAGATGCCCACATGTGACATTATAACAACTACCTTTTTAGGAATGAAGATGGTCCTGAGATGCGCATGAAAGACTCCACTAAAGCCTCCCTGTGATCTCTGTGCTGATACAAGTCTTTTATGCGGTGTGGTTCCCTGTGTCTTAGAGGAAGATACCAAATGCATGAGCTGTTCCAGAGATTGGAATAGAAACTGAAAACTGGGACAATTCTATGCCTCTTCCAGTTGCTAGAGCAATCTGGTTTTCAGACAGAGGCATTTGACATCATTTCTCTGTCTTCAACACACGCCCAAACACCCATTCTCTCATAATTAACTTCACGGGAGGGTGGAAATAAGTTGCAGCCATCAGTGTTAAGACTAGAGGAAGAACAGGGTCATGATCCACAGAAAAAGGGTATGATTTACCATAGAAACAAGGCAAAGAAGAAAAGTAAAGTCATAGCAGAAAGGAAAATAAAGCATTTGTGTTGACAAAACTCCATTCTCACAGCAATAATAAGTCAGGAGACTGTCCCTGATGCTTCTAGCAAAGTTGCTCCAGAGATGACCTTTTCATCCCTCCCAACCCTGGCGTCTGCACTTCAACTCAGAATCATATTCTGTTACATCGGCTGGTTTTGTTGTGACCCTTTTTCATGCCCAACCATTCAGCCTCAAGCTTACCTAGAATATAATACTAGTCTGACTGACCGTGCATTTTCCTTCAAACCAGATGAAGCAATGGTTTATCTTCATCCCAAGATTTTCTTTATTTTCTGTCTTACTACTTACAGATTCACTCCCTTATTACCAGAGACAAAAGTAGAAGAGAAATGACAAAGGAAGGAGCTGAGATTTTCATTCTAGATCTCCAACTTTTGACTCTACAGTGTCTCAGGAAGAGAGCCTCTGACCAAGCTAGAAAACACTGCTTTGGCCCAGATCTGGGGAGAGGACTTTCAAGGGCAAATAACTTCTCTGTTGGTTAGGACCGAAATGAGTGTTTCCCATCTCCTCCTTCAGTCTGTCTACCTGGAAAGCTCAACCGATATTTGGCCTTCTTGCTTGTCATTCACTCATCAAAGGGTCAGAGTTAGAAAACATATTATGATTTGCACCATGACATAAATGAAGATGCTGATTTCTTAAGATATTTGAGTATAATATATATGTGGGAGGACTGGCCTACCATGCTGAGATTGAAGTGGAGTGTGGATCTTGAGAGATGCTTGCTGGATCTATTGATGTATATATACATTTCCCCTCACAGAGGGCTAGGGTTTTACTAGAAGGACCCCAAAGACTTTCTCTGAAGCTTGGATGCAATCAAAGAGTGAGAACTGAATAGGCAAATTTTCAAATGAAAAAAAAAAAAAAAAAGTCTTTCCTTTGATATTTACTTTAGGTTTCTGGTTACTTATCCATATTCAAATGACCAAATAGAAAGTGTCAAAAGAAGAATACGCTTGCTTTCTTCTCCCAAGTAATAAGTTCCTTCTTTGTGTTATCTACTTACAAAGAAATAACTACATAATATTTCTATCAAAGTGGGGTTGTCATGGTCTAACAAATGCCAGGACCATAAGTCCAATATAGTCAGAATCTTTTATCCTACCTGAAGTTCCACTCCTCGGTGACCTGGGCCTTGCTCTGAGAAATGTCTGACAAAACTAACTAATCTCTGGAGGTCATAAATAAAGACATTGCTGCTTTCTGAGACACATAGCTCCTTCCTGAAGTAGCTGGGAACTGGTGATAACAAACCACAATGACCCTGAGCTTAGAAAAGGATTTGAATTTTTTCATGATTATATATTTTGCAATTTTGGCAGTTTTGAAAGTAAGAATGTGTCAAAGGGTAATATGCTCAAGGACAGTCAGTGTTAGATCAATATTAATTAAATAGGCTTATTCTTATTTAACAAAGCACTGGAGTGTGGAGGAAGGGATCTGCTGTGACCATTTTCTTTAATTTTCTTTTGCCATCTGTCAGGTAAAGTAAGACCTCCACATCCCATACATCAGCATTTTTAAAATATAGCCAATTTTCAGCTTAGGTTACTTACCTAATGATGTGTTTACTATGTCTCAGTTATGATTTACTAGAGATAAAGCTGTATTATTAAGCAGAAAGGAGGAGCACCTATAAAGACAATAGAAGTTTTGAAGCAAGAAAAAAAGTGAGGTTATTTTTAATTAAATCAGAAACCCCAGAGGATGTGGCAGCACACAGAAGTGACATAACAAGTACGGTCTTACCAAGAAACATGTAGGAGAAATCATTTTTGATTTATTATAATAGTATGGAAATATGACTGAGTTATGGAAATACGGCTGAATAGTCTTTGTCTATCCATCTCATTATCTATTAAGGACCGTGGTCATCACTCCATACTTATCATATAAAGCACATAAAGGAGAAAGAAAGTCCCATGAAAAGTAAAAACCCATTTCGTCAATTAGCGGTATTAGTTCACAAGTGTAGATATCCTGACGGAACGGTTGGTAGGACCTGAACATCACTGCATTTTTAATTAATGTTTATTGGAGTGCAGTTGCTTTAGAAGGTTGTGTTAGTTTCCACTGCACAGCAAGGCGGATCAGCCATACCCTTCGGGCTGCCCTTCCCATTCAGCCACCGCAGTGCGTTAGGCAGAGTTCCCTGTCCATACAGCAGGTTCTCGCTAGTTACCTGTTCTTTGCACAGTGTCAGCAGTGTATATGTGTCAGTCCCCATCTCCCAGTTCTCCTCACCCTCCCCTTACCCCTTTGGTATCCATGCATTTTGTTCTCTATATCCGTTGTCTCTATTCCTGCCCTACAAATAGGATCATCTATGCCATTTTCCTAGATTCCACATATAAGGAATATGCAATATTCGTTTCTCTTTCTGATTTACTTCACTTTATATGACACTGTCTAGGTCCTCCAGGTCTCTACAAATGACCCAATTTTGTTCTTTTTTATGGCTGAGTAGTAGTCCATTAAATGGCACTGCTGATGAAGATGTTACTAAAAGCTGGGCAGAGTGACGAGGACAAATCTTGAGAGAGCTAAGAAAAAAACCCATTGTAAACATGGTTGGTCCTTTCGGCAACCACGGCACTTTAAAACATTATTCTGAGCTTTTTACAGATAAAGTGTATCCAATTAGAACTATCCATGTGGCCCTATCCAGGGTACTGACTTGGGTCCTCTTGTCTCAGTTGAAAATGTTGGACTCTCTTATTTCAGGGCCTGACTTCCTCTCTCCTTTAACCTTATGCTTCCAGGATCAAATGCATGCCAATTTTGAACTCCACTGTATAACTTTAGAAAATTACCCATGTTGGGACTAGTCCAGGAACTGTTTCTTATGTCCCAGCTCCTGTAACCATGGCAAGGAGCAATATGATATAATTGTTACTATCAGTGGCATTGTAATCTGACAGGAGGTATCTGAAAATTAAGCAAATAACTATATACCCTTTGAGGTGGGTAGAATGTATTGTACCTCAAAGGGAAGATTGTTCTACCTAGGCATGGAAAGAAGGAAAACAGTATCTTAAACATTCTTTCCAGATACAGGGTTTAAATCACTACTGAGTTAGTCTTAAAATTGAATTAATACTGAGATAAAGGTGTCCTTGTCAAAGCATTAATTTCCACACCTGAGAAATGTTTCTATAGATATGTCAACTTTTGACATGGATCTAACCAATGACTTTCTGAGAGTGGTTGTTTAGCAACAAAAGACACGGTACATTTCTTTGAGAAACGTTCGAATATGTACCTTTATACCACCACCCCTCAATCCTTACCCTAAGCTACAAACAGTTTCTAGCACAGAATTTGAGGTATTTAGATTCTGATGAATGTATTCTTTCATTTATAGAGATCATTTTCTCTTTTGTTTACCTAAAATAACTCACTTAACTGATCAAGGATAGTGGTCTGTTTTGGAGGGCGCCAACACCCTATGCTAAAGTTTATCAGTTCTCAATCTAGAACCAACATTTACTGATCTTATTGAAACCCATATACGTGGTAAGAGAGCACAATTTCTACCATATGCATATTTAGTTCTAGCACTGCTTTTGAAGGAGCTCTAATTGCAGAGGAATTTTGCTTCAGGACAATGAATGAACCACAGGATAAGACTCTATGGGATTTCCTGCCTAAAATTTTTGGAAAATTGAAAGGCTTTATCTTCCCCGTTTTGAAGATAAGACAGGTAAATAACTTAAAATGCTTATAAAAACTTTTTTCTTATGTCATGCCTTCAACATGAAATGCTTAATAACAAGAAACAGATAAGAAAGCCAAGAAGCTGAGGATTTTCTGGCTATCTGAGTATCTCACTGGCATTTTTACTGCCATTAAGAAAGAATTTCAGATTTAGCAAGAACCCAGAAAAATGCAGTTACTTGTATTATGGAGTCGTATGATCATGAGAAACTATTTTGCACCAACACAACCTCCACTAGTTAGATGGTATCATATATGTTGTTCTCATTAAAGGGCCTGGAGGTACTAAAGAGACACATTATCAAGCCACGATGGGCATTCCTTTTATCATATGACCTTGTGCTATGGACTTGCTTGTGTTTCCTTAAAACTCGTATGTTAAAATTCTAACCCCCAATATGACTGTATTTTGAGAAAAGGCTTTTTTAGGATGTAGTTACAGTTAAGTGCGTCATAAATTGGGATCTTAATCTGATAGGCTTGCTGGCCCTAAAGAAGAGCAGGAGATCAGTCTTTCTCTTTCCATGTGAACACACTGAGAAAAGGCCGTGTGAGCACACGGCAGGAAGGTGGCATCTGCAAGCCAAGAAGAGAGCCTTCACCGGAACCCTACTATGCTGGCACCCAATCTTGGACTTCCCACCTGAAGAATTGTGAGGAAATAGATTTCTGTTTACACCACCCAGTCTGTAGTATTTTGTGATGCCAGCCTGATCTGGCTAACATACCTTGCCTTAAAAAGCATAAATCCCTTTTGAGGAAATACGTTTATACCTGGAGTAATCGCTAATCCAATTTCATGGCATAAATTGCCCTTTTTGAAGCAGTACCCACCTATAGCCCTACAGTAGCCCTGGCAGATTTGTCTTTCCCCTTCATTGAATTTACAATAGCTCAAGTGTGTTAAACTTATGACTGACTGCTTACTGTCCATGAATAACCACTGCGAGACCAACAAAAGCTTCAGAGAGTCTAGCATCCTAACGTCCTTACAAGTCTCAGGTAATTGATAAACAGTGTAAAAGTGAGCAATAGGACAGCATCTTTGGTTGATGCTTGGCAGCTTTTCATGTAAAATATTGGAAGGAAAAACCTCTCTTTCTAGAAAATAGTCTGCATCAGGTTGTGAAAACATATCACACCACCTGACAAATACATGATTTTAGTGGGTAGAAGAATCCACTTGGGAAAATATGGCATCATTTGAAACTTTTTAGAATGTAGTACATATTAAAAGTAAGTAAAAGCAAATACTTTCACAAGTATTAGAGCAACTTAAATCCTGAAAGACTTTTAAAGCACAGTGGAAGTTAACCCTTTATCAACTACATGATTTGCAAATTATTTTCTCCCATTTTATAGTTTGCTTTTTCATTTTATTGATTGTTTCCTATGCTGTGCAGAATCCTTTTAGTTTGATGGAGTCCAATTTGGTTTTTTGTTTTTTTTTTTACCATTGCTTTTGCTGTCCAATTAAAAATATTATTACCAAGACTGATGTCAAAGATCTTACCCTTATGTTTTTTGGTAGAAGTTTTATGGTTTCAGGCCATATGTTCAAGTTTTTAACTTGGTTATTGTGTGTGGTATAAGATAGGGGTCCAATATCATTCTTTTGCATGTGGCCGTCTAGTTTTCTCAACACCAGTTATTGAAGAAACTCTCCTTTTCCTACTGTATATTCTTGGTATTGTATGACTGGGATTGTTTCTGAGCTCTCTATCCTGTTCCATTTATCTATTACACCAATACCATACTGCCTTGATATAAGGGGTTAACGCAAAATATATAAAGAACTCATACAACTCAATAGCAAAAAAAATCCCTTCTGATCAAAAAATAGGCAAAGGAACTGCATTGATATTGACATCTCCGGAAGAAGACAGGTGCAGGAAAAAGGTGATCAACATCATTAATAATCGCAGAAATGCAAATCAAAGCCACGGTGAAATATCATTGTTAGAATGGCTGTTATTAAAAAGATAAGTGAGATAAGTGTTGGCACAGATATGAAGGAAAAGGGCTCCTGGTGTATATGTACATTTGTTCAGCCTCTGAAAAACAGTATGAACATTCCTCAAAAAATAAAAAATAGAACTATCATATGATCCAGCAATACCAGTTCTGGGTATATAACTGAAGGAAATGAAAATAAGATATGAGAGAAATATCTGTACTTCCATGTTTGTTGCAGTATTATTCAAAATAGCCAAGATATGGAAACCTAAGTGTCTATTAATGAATGAATGGATAAAGATGTGATGTGTGCTTATATATATACATATATAGTTTAACCATGAGAAAGAAGGAAATTGAGGGCATTATGCTAAATGAGATAAGCCAGACAGAGAAAGTACAGTATAGTATGATTTATATGTGGAACCTGAAAAAAATTTAAATGTCAAACTCATAGAAACAGATAATTTAAAAGTGGTTTCCAGGAGTTGGGGGTGGTAATAAAGGGTGGGAAAAGTTTATGAGATTTTAACTATAAAATGACATGAGGTCTGAGGGTCTGATATAAAACATGGCAATTATAGTTGATAATACTGTATTGCATAGTTGAAATTTGCTGGGAGTGGAACTTAAATGTTTTTACACACAAAAAGTCAAATATGTGAGGTGTAGATGCGTTAATTTCAATGAACTAGATGAGGAGAATCCTTTCACAATAGACACATAAATCAAATCACCACAATTTACACTTAAAATATCTTACATTTTTGTCAGTTATACCTCAATAAAGCAAAAATAAAATTAATTCTTAAAAATGGCGATGAAGGAAGAAGATGGTCCAAGGTTATTTGATTTAAAGTATTTGACCTGATAATTTATGGTTGAAGAAGTTTCTGGCTTATAAGCTGAGGGTAAAACTTAACTTATAAAACAGATATTTTAGTTTACTCTAAAGCTCTGAGATAACTATACCTATCTACTACTACTAAGAATCTTAAACATAAACCGTACTAATTGTCTCTAAATTTACATTTTAAATTGTGCCCAGGAGATGCCCTGGACAGGAAAAGAACTCAGTTAAGGAGATGTCAGTGGCACAGATTCAGACGACGATGCCAGATGCTGCTGCTAAGTCACTTCAGTCGTGTCCGACTCTGTGCGACCCCACAGACGGCAGCCCACCAGGCTCCTCCATCCATGGGATTTTCCAGGCCAGAGTACTGGAGTGCGGTGCCATTGCCTTCTCCCAATGCCAGATTAGAGGAATGGAGAATTTAGATGGAATTTGATCTCAGTTTACCTAGGATGAGGTTTTAAACTGAATGGATGAGTTTTTCCTCTGGTGCTGATTTTCCTTCTTCTGAGTTTCTGTTCTCCATAAATTGCCTACCTAAAGAAAGCAAAAGTGAAGACGCTCAGTTGTGTCCAACTTTTTGCGACTTCATGGACTATAGCCTACCAGGCTTCTCCGTCCATGAGATGTTCCAGGCAGGAATACCGGGGTAGGTTGCCATTTCCTCCTCCAGGGGATCTTCCCAACTCAGGGATCGAACCTGCGTCTCCTGCATTCCAGGCAGACGCTTTCCCCTCTGAGCCACCAGGGAAGCCCTACCTTCCTGTGTGTTCATCTATTTTATCTTGTGACTTTTCTTGAAAGGTAAAGGAATCTTCATTTTTTCCCAGGGATGACTAAGTTCTCTATTTAATCAAATAATTAAATATATCTTTTTTCTAATAATTTAGTTAAAAAGCTAGGATAGATGCCACTGACACACTTTGGAAAATCCATTCTTTTTAAGTTCAAGTTCTCTTTTTTGAGTTTATATTTACTTTTTAAAATTGATGCATAGTTGATTTACTATATAGGGTTAGTTTCAAGTGTATAGAATATATATATTCTTTTCAGATTTTTTTACTTGTGTGTGTGTGTGTTGTGTTCAGTCATATCCAGCTCTTTGTGACCCCATGGACTGCCCACCAGGTTCCTCTGTTCATGGAATTTTCCAGGCAAGAATACTGGAGTGGGTAGCCATTCCCTTCTCCTTTTCACTTATAGTTTATTATAAAGTACTGAGTATAGTTTCTTATGCTATACAGTAGACCATTTGTTGGTTATCTATTTTATATTAATATATAGTTGTGTATATATGTTAATACCAAATTCCTAATTTATCCCCCTCTTTGGTAAACTTATGTTTGCTTTCTCTACCTGTGGGTCTATTTCTTTCTTTATCTAGTTATTTAAATAAGAAACTTGCAATCTTAAAATCCCAATCCCCATAGACATCAGTACCTAAATCTTTTCGATTCCGCATCTCAAATAGTTTTCAGGTCACTCTCTACTTTTCATCTACCATTTACGACCTAACTCTAGACTACCGTGCTCTCTTGTCCTACATCCATCTCCTTACTACTTCTATCCATCTCCTTACTATCTATGTCTGCTCTTGCCTCTCCACTCCAATCTTTAAATCTGAGCCAGAAAGGTAGTTTGACTGATTAGATTGCTCCCATGCTGAAGACCTTTTAATGTACTCTCAAGATGCAGTTCAAAATTCTTAACATAAGTTGCTAGGCTCAGAATACCTCGCTAGCATCATTCTAAGTCATTTAATATTTTTTGTTGGGATTCAGTCACACTGGCTTTGATAATGAGGGACTTGAAAGGGCTCCAAAAGTATAGCTAGATTATTAGATTAATTAAAACCAATTATTAGATGAATTAAGATGAAAGAATGCAGAAACTGTTTCAGGAAAAGCATAGAGCGCATTGATTCAAAGAGTCCAGGCCTGGCTTTCCATGAGAATGAGACTCATTAGAGAGAGGCAAGAAGAAAGTAGGTCTTAAATATTCTCACCACATAAACACATGAAGATAACTTTGAAGTGATGTTAATTAGCTTGATTGTGGTGATATTTCACAATGCATATGTGTATCAAATCTTCAGCTTGTATATCTTATATAAATATATGCAGGCTTTCTTTGTCAATTATACCTCACTAAAGCTGAAACTCCAGTACTTTGGTCACCTCATGCGAAGAGTTGACTCATTGGAAAAAGACTCTGATATTGGGAGGGATTGGAGGCAGGAGGAGAAGGGGACGACAGAGGATGAGATGGCTGGATGGCATCACCAACTCGATGGATGTGAGTCTGAGTGAACTCCAGGAGTTGGTGATGGACAGGGAGGCCTGGAGTGCTGTGATTCATGGGGTCGCAAAGAGTCGGACACGACTGAGCGACTGAACTGAACTGAACTGAAAAGCTGGAACAAAGACAAAAGTACTTAAAACAGTTAGAAAGTAAGATTAATAATTAATGCATGGAGCTTGGGAAAACATTCAGAAAAGGTATAGGGGACCTAATTTCCTAATCTTTGATAGCAGGGAAATAAACACTAATGTCACAAACTTAAATATTAACAAATAAGTAATGACTTCAGTTTCATTTTTTTTCAAAATATTATTTCTTAAACCAAAAAGAAGATTTTTATAAAATCATACTCTGTTAGTTAAGAAGTAGTTGTTTGAAGTTTGGCAAGCTCAAGGAAATGGCAACCCAGTCCAGTATCCTTGCCTGGAAAATCTCATGGACAGAGGAGCCTGGTGGGCTGCAGTCCATGGGGTCACAAAGAGTTGAGCACGACTGAGAGACTAACACTTGATTTCACATTAGCATATTTTTTCCTATTAAGTCCAAGTAAAAAAAAAAAGTCTCCATCTATATCTACATTAGTGCAAATAGATATCTGGAATGATAAGAAACTAATATTAATAGTGGTTTTATGAAATGTAAGTGTGGTCAGCTCTTATAGAAGGAATGGAAATGGATAGAAGACAGCCTTTTCTTTTGATTCTCTAGTTTCTAAACTCTTTGACTGTTCTTATATTTGTACTGTGTCAATATTTGTCAGCAAGGGTTATCTGAGCTAGATTATAGCCAACTTTTTGTTTTTATCTTTGTATGATTTGCCATATTTGTGTACATTAATCAGTCATATTTGAATTTGAATACTTTTTAAAAGAGATGTAAATATAGAATNGTACTAAAATTATGAAATGACATGGAAGAGAATGGTTAGATAAAATCTAAAAAAGAAAATACAAAGAAATAGTCCAAGATTACATTTTTACTGATTGCTAAAGTTAGCTAAATGGGAACAAGATCCCCAAATTCCCAAAATGTTTGGATAATACATACACTAGCTGTTTGCTTTTCATACTGATAACAAATGAAAGCAAATTCAATCTGAACAGTCTCTTCTGTGCCTCAGTCATTCCAAAATACAGCGAAACAGAAAGTATGTATAAGGGAGAAAATTTTAAAGCAAAAACACAAACAACAACAGAAATCAATGATTATTTCTATGCTAATTCTGGAAGTCCTGATTCGGGTTATAACAATACTCTCACCAGAGCAGAAAAAAAAGGAAACACGCATAAGAAAAATAAAACAATATTTTTAAAGTCAGTAATATGGTGAAGTGTTTTAAAATGCAAAAAATTCAATCACAAAGGAAATGAGATAATGACAGAAACATGAAAAATAAGTTAAATTACTAGAAATCAAATAATGGTAAACAATAAGCACTTAAAATTAAACAGGCGACAGGTGGTTGAAAGCGGAACATTAAATGAGGCAGCTGGACAACGTCCAAATTCTAACAGTTTCCTAGTATGAAAATAACAAGACAAAGAATGTGTTATTTTATTTTCCCTTTATTTCTGTTAAGGTTAATGGAAACCATGGATATGGACTCTAGGGATTAGGGGAGCGAGTAGAGAGCTTAGTTTCTCACAATAAGAAAGGGGTTTGGAAGAACAGAGATCAGAGCCTGAGGCCCAAAGCTGTGTGGGAATTCTAGTTGCTAGGTTGGGTGTTCCAATAACAGGTGTCTTAAACACTAGCAGCCACAGAAATATTTGGGGGGAGAACAGATGTATCAACTGTTAGGTGTTATTAAATCGCATATTTTGTGGTGTGACGTAAAAGCCACTTGTCTTTATCTTGAACAGACACATTCACGCACATACATAGCCACACATGTGGACACTAACAATTTGGATAATGCATTTGTTTGGAAACACTCACTGAGCACCCAAGTGCTCATTGAACCTTCACTTCAGCCCTGAGGATAGTGATCGTTACTCTGCCCATTCCACAGATCAAGAACACTGAGTCACAGGGAGGTTAAGTAACGTGCCCAGGATTATAGAGTTAAAGAGTGGCAGAACCATACTGCAAAACCATGCGATTTGTGCTGCACTCTCTGTCAAAATAGCCCATGCTTGGGGATGCTTAAAACCAGAGGCTTCCTGTGGGAAACCACTCATATCAAGCTTATAATTAAGAATTTGAAACTCCCTCTGTCTTCTTCCCTTGGGGTCCACACATGGCTCAGTGGTAAAGAATCTGCCTGCCAAGCAGGATATGTAGGTCCGATCTCTGGATTGGGACTATCCCATGAAGAAGGAAATAGCAACCCACTCCAGTATTCTTGCCTGGAAAATCCCATGGACAGAGGAACCTGGCAGGCTACAGTCCATGGGGTCACCAAGGGTCAGACACAACTTAACACGCATGCGCAGCATAGCATAGCGTTGAGAAATTTATCACATTTCTTTCTGACAGAGCAGTAAGTAAGATATTTGCCACAGAAGCTGAAATTTCTGATGTAATCATTAACAGAAGATTTGGAAAGATGAGAAGGATTGGGAACTGAGGTCCCTGATGTGCTAAGGACTAACTAGTGATGCTGTGTTTGTTAGAACAGAAAAGAGTCAGGAGCCCATGAGACATGCAATGATGAATCATGAAATGGCTTTGTTTCAATAGACAGTTCTTTCCCACCATGGTCTAAGTAGAGTTGTCGGAGTTAGATAATTTCATAAAACATATAATAGAGAACTAAGAGATATTTGGAGCTAAGAGGAGGGAGAAATACAATGTTTTAATTACATGTGAAGTTTTTTCTTAATTAGTTTAATGGTCCTGTGATGTAATTGTATCTGTAGGATACGTGCACAGGTACCAGAGAGAAGGCACCATTCTCTTGTCCATTTTTCTTACTCCTTTCACTTCTGTGTTACTTTTGTATTGATATTTAGAAAAGAAATCAGAAGTACTTTGCCAGAAAATCTGTGTCAATAAACACATGAAGAAGTGGGAAAGTGGGTGATTAAGGAAGAAAGTGAAAAGGGATAAACAACCATGGGGTGAGTTCAGGGAGGGCTCTTGGGAGCATGATACGGTTGCTGCTCTGGAGTAGCTCTGGGATTTCTGGGATAGAGGACTGGGTTCATCAGAGGCACTGCTATGAAGTATTAATATTACTTGCTTTCCTTTTTGTGTTCTTTTGAGAGATGCAAAGGAGAATTTGGAATCACTTTTGTAATGACTTTGATTATTCATGACTTCAGAAAAGGGAAGGGCTTCTAGGAGTCTGACATTTGTTAGGATTGCATAACTATTCTAAAGTCATACCACCTAGGACCCCTTGAAAATAACAGCATCTTGCTCTTGAAACCTGGACTCTAATATGAGACTTCCCGTCAAAGGGTGATTGTAGGCATATTAACGTTGAATTTGTGTACTTTCCAATTTCAGGCACAGTCTCATATCTTGGAATGCACTGGAATTTAATTTTAAAACCTCCAGGGTCTTCCTTCTTCGCTATTAGTGTATGGGATGGCTTTAATCTCTTTGAAGATGTTTTTGCCTATATAATATTATACTAGCTACCCTCTCCCTGTCAACCTGATAGGGTTTTCATAAAGATCAACAATGCAAACCTGAAATACATACAGCAATATCACCGTGATGAGCTAGTAATTTGTTACATAATTAATCCTCTTGGAGAGGTGATTGGCTGTGCCTTGTGACCTGTGGGTTTTGCTGTATGAGAGAGCAAATGTATACCAGTAACTCACAACCACTCCATCTCCAAAACAGATGCTGTACACACAAAATCAGACTATAGGAAAATTTGCAAAAGCAAACTGTCTGTGTATATGACTATTTTGTGCCCTGGATTGGGGAGTTTATTGCAGGATAGTACTCTGTGCACATTTATTAGAAGACTTGGTAAAGGCTTTGCCCTCCCATCTAGACACCAAAGAAATGCTGTAAATTACTCAGGGTGACAAACGGACCAGTGTGAAGCATGAGCTCAAGCAACTGCCCCCACAGTGGGAGTCTTCTCCCTGGCAGCAAATATCTTGCAGAGAACGAGGGGCACGCAAGCCAGGGAAGACAAACCATCCTGTCGGGGAGGGATATGACAAGTGTGAGATTGCTTTGTTTAAGAAGAAAACCTTCCTTGTTGGAGGCATCTTATGTTCTTGGGATCCAGACGAGATAAGCGTACAGACTCTATGGCCGTTAATACTCTTGGAATGAGAAATGAAATGTTTCTTTTGAGTGATAATTCAGGCCAGCAGGTGTGTTTGCACGTAGATAAATGGAAAGCCTGGAGGGAGGGCATGGGAAGTAAGGAAAAAGAATTCAAGCAGAGCAAAAGAAAGACCAAAAAAATGTCAGGGCTTCCTAACTTCTGAGGACAGAGACAACTGGGAACCACTGCTACTGCTGCTGCTAAGTCACTTCAGTCGTGTCCGACTCTGTGTGACCCCGTAGACGGCAGCCCACCAGGCTCCCCCGTCCCTGGGATTCTCCAGGCAAGAACACTAGTGTGGGTTCATACACTACCAAATAATGGTGCGCTAAAATGTTCAGATGAGCTTAAGGGATGAGAACTACCTCTATTCTCCTGGTTGCTAACTATTTTGTGTTTTAAAACACTTTAAGGAATTGATTAAAAAAAATAAACTATGGAAATTTTTATTCATGGAAAAAATGCAGATATTTATACACACAAAACATTTTGCATAATTCCCACAGCGCTGATGATACTGTGATCCTTCACTGTGCCTCTCCCAGAGCTCCATGCTGACTTTCTTCCTTATCTGTAGGATGTGATATGCTGTGAAGTATTGTGATAAGATGTGTTATTGTAGAATATGATGGGATATGGTATGATGTGATAGGATGTGATGTGATGTGCTAGGATGTGCTATTATATTAAAACAAGGAGAGAGTTATTTGGTTAAAAGCAGAACTCTAAAGTACATGGATACAGGGAAGTGAGGCCTTTTTAGGGAGATGTTGCTGAGTCCAGACTCCTGATTCATGTTCACAGTTGGGGGGATATATTTCAGAGGACACAAGGATATCTATTGCTCAGTGGTATCCAAATATCAGGTATCAGTGTGTACCCTGGATCCCAAATACACAACAGCCACAGGCATCCCTCTGAGGGTCAGAATTCCAGGGACACCATTAATACCAAATGGTGTTAATGTGAATGGTAGCTCCTGGGGTAGTTGCAAATGGTGACCTCTAAAAGTAGGCCACCGTGTGGAGCTCCGGGATGCTCTTCTCACCATTATAGGTGGACAGGAGGGCTATGAAGAACACAGGGGTGGTTTGTCTAGTCCTCAGGTATAGGCTGGGACAGAGCACCATGGCCTCACACAGAGATATCCAACCAGAGGGTGGCTTCTCCTTCCAAGCAGGAGTCACGAACAGATCTTCTGAACACACAGAAAAGGAGAATAACTTTGTGCTGAAGCCAGGACAGTAGCCAGAGGGAAGGTGCACATGGCTTGGGGGCTTCCATTCCCATCGCTGCAGGTTATTGGATGAGGAAAAGCATATAGGACACTTGGCATTAATATAAGCTGTGGGGCAGTCAGTACTGGCCCCTCTCCCTTCCTCTAATGTCCTTGGCAGAGGGTGCACAGGACACATAAGGGCCCTGTGCCAGGACATCTGAGTGAGAGAATGTCTGCAGTTCTGGCCTGAAGTCCAGTGTCCATCCATCCAAACCTACCAGGAAGCAGCTCTTTGAGGGTTCTCATCTTCTGACAAGGGACTGCTTCCATCTATGGAAGTGTTCATGGTGCAGCCTGCTGGAAATCATAAGGTTAATGACCTTGAATTTTCATTTCTCTTTAACACCTGGATCATTTGGGGCTAATTTCATGACTCTGGAGTGAAGACACTCCTCTCCAGAGCATCTTGCAGATTCCTGGAGTCCCTAAGATTCCATCCACAGCTTTTTGCTGTCACCAGGATAATTGCATCAATATCTATTAAACCAGCCAAGGTTGGATTCTATAATACTACTGAGGAGCTCTTTGGAAGAAGAGAAGACAAATGAGAATGTATTGACCGCCTGCTGTGTAAGGCTTCCACCTCCTCCGATGCTTTCCCATAGTCGTTGGAACATCGTTTGTCTAAAGGGTAACTCTCCATCACTTCTTAAATTAATTGCTCTCAATATGACTAGCCCCTCTCCACTTACAGGCATTTTTGGGCATTCAAATCTACATGCCAGGTTCATTGCATAGAACAATTTAGAATAGCCAGAGTTTCAAAGAGACGTGAGCAGTCTGAGTGTTGGTTTCAGTGACATAGCTGTGCACAATGTCAGATTTATGTCAAAGATCTGAGGCACCGGACCCTCAAGGTGCCTATTATTGTTTGCTGTTCCACAAAATGGATTTTATGCCCATTTTCCATTGCTACCCAGAGAATAATAACAGAGAGCTAGAAGTCACCCCAGCAATAGCCTGGTTACCAAGCACAAGCCTTCCTCTCAGTATTCGAAAGCACAGGACCCTGGGCCTCTCTTTTGCCTACATGATTCTCTTTTCTGCCAAGGTACCAATGGCCCATTTCACTTATCCATTCCCTTGGACATCGAGACAATCTTTACTGAGTACTGTGACAATATGATGAGCACCCTGCCCTCTAGAGCTTATAGTTCATGGGTATAAACACAAATAATCACTGTACAAAGGGACAAAGAAGTGATGAGAAGACAAACTCTGAGTACTGTGTGACTCACAGTAACCACACTAACTACACCTCAGGGTGAAGGAGGTCTTCCAGGGGAGGTCATGTCTGAGCTCTCATGATTGCAAAGGGAGAGTTTCCCTTCTAAACACAGTGAGGTAAGTGATCTTAGAGGGCTGGAGCTTCATGAGACGAGGCTAGAAAAGTAAGGGCTGTCAGGAAGTTCCATGCAGGTGGAGTCAGGGTTTGTACACAGATTTCTGGAGCCCCTAAGATTTCATCTACTGCTTTTTGAGAGAGAACAGGAGGTAATTCAGATCAGGTATGAGAGATAATGTATCAGAAAGTTTTCTGCCTTCAGCTTTGGTTACATTGTCCTTTTCCTTTGGGTCAAAACACACCTCTTACAGTGAAAGAAAGGAATGGAGAATAAAGTGTATTCCTGCTAAGTCACTTCAGTCGTGTCCGATTCTGTGCGACCCCATAGACAGCAGCCCATCAGGCTCCCCTGTCCCTGGGATTCTCCAGGCAAGAACACTGGAGTGGGTTGCCATTTCCTTTTCCAATGCATGAAAGTGAAAAGGGAAAGTGAAGCCTCTCAGTCGTGTCCGACTCTTAGCAACCCTAAGGACTGCAGCCCACCAGGCTCCTCTGTCCATGAGATTTTTTAGGCAAGAGTACTGGAGTGGGGTGCCATTCTTGTTTTGTTTGAGAGAGCTGCAGTTTTCTGAATAATAACATTATGTGAATTGAGATATATTTTGTGATAGACAGTGGAAAGAGCTTCTAAGGCAAAAAGAGAGCTTTTCTATGAAGACCAAAAAGGAAATGGAATTTTACCTTTCTGGATTATGTTACAGTGAGACCTGTATGGAGGCATAATTCCAACCGAATTAACTCTGCTTCTTCACTTTTGATTAATATGATCACATTTATCTAAAATTGGTAAGATATGAATATTGACTTCACTGGGCTATTGTACAGAATAAGTGAATCACATATGAGAAATTGCCTATCACAGGGTCTGGCACTTGATATAGAATCGGAAAATATGTTTCTCTTTTTTCCTCTTCTCTCCTTCCTTTCTTCCTTTCAGATTTCTCTTTCCTTGATTGTTTTGATGGCAAAAGGAAATATCAATCTAGCTATAGTTTTTCACAAGCAAGCTGTTGAATTTTATCTACCAAAACCCATGCATTGAAATAACAGTGACAGGCTCTTTCCAATTTTTCCAGGTCATTCTCACCCTTGTGATTGTTGACAGTAAACCCACGGAACTGAAATTTGTTTCTGGACCACATTTCCCCTCCTTTTCACACATGGAAGCCTTTATTTGCTGGGAGAACCTTTTCCTAAGTCCATTACTGAGAAGGCTGATTGCCCGTGTTGGAGAAAAACAGAAACCAACTCTTTCATTTGAAAATGAAAGAAGGCATGTGATAGTGACGTCTCCAGGGACCTGGGAACTCAGTATATAGTCTCAACGTCTTTTTTTTAAAAAATTTTTAAATTTACATTTTATTTTTGCTGCTGTGTCTTTGTCACTGTACAGGGCTGCTCTCCAGCTGCAGGGTGCAGGCTGCTCATTCTGGTAGCTTCTGTAGTTGTGGTGCACAGGCTTAGTTGCCCCATGGCATGTGAAGTCTTCCTGACTGGGGATTGAACTCGTGCCCCCTTCATTGGCAAGCATATTCTTAATCACTGGACAACTGGGGGAGGCCAGTCATGGAGTCTTGAACACTTGTTTTTCTCTGGGTCTCTGTGAGGTAGATTCCTCCAGGCCTGACAATGAGCAACCAGATGGAACCAGATGCTCTACAGAGAACTGAAATTGCTGACCAACGAGCTTGCGCTTTCAAAGGAGCACTTGATTAAAATACAAGGATATCAGAAACTCAGAAAATACGGTTGTTTCAAGAGAATGAACTCTAACCACTTGGCATTCTCCCAAGCAAGTTGCTGCCAGAATTGTTTCTAAAACATAGGTCTGATTATGTCATGCCTATATGCACAAACCTTCTTTAACTGCCCATTGACTTCAATATGAAGTTTTAAATCTCTTTTCATGGATTAGTGAAATTCATGCATTTCAAGTTACTTCTGAGCACCTAAGACTTTAATTTTGACTTCCCCTTAGCCTTCTCTGGGTCTGAGATATCCGTGTACTGCTGCAGCAAAAACGGGACAGCTGATAACTCTAGGAGAAAGATTTCTCAAGACGGGGGTTATTCATCTGTCATCAAGAGTGTTGTCCTCGTGGCTGGCTTATAAGAGGGACCTGTGAGGAGGTTCAGGCACCCTGCAGCAGTTACTCTGAGGTTATTAGAGCCCTGGGAACTAGGATTCAGGCTCGTGCATTCCCCAACTTGGGCTCCACTCTGAGAACAAGCTTGGCCAGCTGTCTTGTGTCCGGGTCTCTGTTCCCTAATACTAGTTAGCTGACTCCAAAGGTGCATTTTTACCTCCTCTTTCTCACACCCTGCTCAGCTGCAGGGTGATAAACTGTGAGTAGAAAAAAGTCAAAAAAGTCCTCTTGGTCTTGGTTTTCCAAAATTACCACCTAGAAGAAAAGATACAATTTCTAGACAGAATCCTGGTTCCTAATTGAGCAACAAATATATTTTTTCAGCCCCCCAAACATTTAATAATGTATATCATGGAGAAATAGAGGAAGCACAGCCATTGTTTAAAAGCCAGAAGTGGGCAGTGGACCAAGTCAGGAGCTGGTGGAATACAAACCAATATTGTCTCTTTGGCCCACAAACCACCTGGTGGGAAGCAGTGTTCTTGACCACTAGTTGCTAATATGGGTTGTTCACACTCTCAGAGTGCTCAAGATCATTCAATGCAATATGGATTTCAAAAAATCAAGGGCTCCTATTTTAATAGTTTATCAAAAAGAACAAGAAAGAAGTTCTAATATTTTATGGATTGATACCAGTGTCTTTACCTGATCCACGTGCCACACGCTCCCAACTCAAGTTTAGTTGATGAAATACCAAGGTTCTAAAACAGGGAGGGCTTGGCCGTGGTAGCCTCATACTTCGTTTGCTTTTAGTATAAGGTAATGCTTTCTAGTTTCTGTGTGTCTGGTTACATGGACTTACCCCCTATCTCATTTTAACTAGATCTGTTTTCCTTCTGTGTTGAGTGTTTCTCATAGTATATAAGAACCTCCATGAGATGAGCCATTTGGACAATTCCATACTTGCTCTGGGGGAAAGAGGACTTGATGAAGCTGTGAAGTTTTCAGGGCTGCTTTGGTTGGGAGGAAAGGGAATGATGCTTCAGTGTGAATGAGTAGAAGGTGTTATGTCTAATAACATTTCACATTAAGTTACATTAAACAGTGAGCTCAGAGCTATGGGTTTCAATCAGGAGCTGAGACACAAAACTCAGAATAATAGTGCTTCATGGAAACCTTAGTTTGATATGCTATAAAGACCAATAAAGCATGAGATTTTGTCAAGAGGGAAATTGAAAAAAACTTCTGCCTTTAAATCTTGATTCAGCAAATCGTTGATTGAATGCTTGTTATATGTCTTCATGTTAGAATGATACAAATATGCCTATTACAATTTACAATAGACTCAGAGTTGAAAAACTCTGGAAAGAAGCAAATAGAATTATCATTGTAAACACTCAAGTAGAGATAGAATATAAGTAATTATAATTCCTTGGAAAGGTGATGTGGAAGGAGGGCCAGACACTTAAGTGTAAAATAACAAAGAACAACAGACCCTTTGTTAGAACCATTTTCTGGTTTCTTTGCTTTGCTAATAAGATAAAGAACAAGGCAAGGGATTGGGTTGTGGGGAGGGAGAAGAGTTGTAAACCATGTGAACCAATTATGTTTCAGTTCAGTTCAGTTCAGTCGCTCAGTTGTGTCCGACTCTTTGTGACCCCATGAACCACGCCAGGCCTCTCTGTCCATCACCAACTCCCGGAGTTCACTCAAACTCATATCCATCGAGTCGGTGATGCCATCCAGCCATCTCACCCTCTTTCATCCCCTTTACCTATCCTGCCCCCAGTCCCTCCCAGCATCAGAGTCTTTGCCAATGAGTCAACTCTTCGCATGAGGTGGCCAAAGTACTGGAGTTTCAGCTTTAGCATCATTCCCTCCAAAGAAATCCCAGGGCTGATCTCCTTCAGAATGGACTGGTTGGATCTCCTTGCACTGCAAGGGACTCTCAAGAGTCTTCTCCAACACCACAGTTCAAAAGCATCAATTCTTCGGTGCTCAGCCTTCTTCACAGTCCAACTCTCACATCCATACATAACCACAGGAAAAACCATAGCCTTGACTAGACGGACCTTAGTTGGCAAAGTAATGTCTCTGCTTTTCAATATGGTATCTAGGTTGGTCATAATTTTCCTTCCAAGGAGTAAGCATCTTTTAATTTCATGGCTGCAGTCACCATCTGCAGTGATTTTGGAGCCCCAAGTAATAAAGGCTGACACTGTTTCCCCATCTATTTCCCATGAAGTGATGGGACCAGATGCCATGATCTTTGTTTTCTGAATGTTGAGCTTTAAGCCAACTTTTTCACTCTCCTCTTTCACTTTCATCAAGAGGCTTTTTAGTTCCTCTTCACTTTCTGCCATAAGGGTGGTGTCATCTGCATATCTGAGGTGATTGATATTTCTCCCAGCAATCTTGATTCCAGCTTGTGTTTCTTCCAGTCCAGCGTTTCTCATGATGTACTCTGCATATAAGTTTTTTTTTTTTTTTAATACCTTTTAGGTATTGTGATTGTGTATTATAAGCTTAATTCTCCTTAGGTTTTGTGATCATCATCTTTTATGAAAACTTCAATTAAGGCAAAGTTAAATAAGCAGGGTGACAATATACAGCCTTGACGTACTCTTTTTGTTTACCTGAGTGATAATTTCAATAGATAAATAGCCCAGTTATATTGTTGGAAATGTAGGGGATCGACAGCAATACTCCATTCATCTCTATGTCCCCAGCAGACGTAGAGTTGATGAAATCTTCACATATCTTATCCTCCCCCAGCAGCTGCTTCTTCCTAAACCACCTTAGTCACCCTCATCCCAGTACAATCCTTTTGCCAGCTGGGACTGGATCAGGAAAGCAGAAAGCGCTGTAAGATCCCAAGCAGGAAACTGTTTCATGTAGGAAACTCGGTACCAACTGATTGACTGAGGGAGATAGGCAGAGCTTCTAATGGCTTCTAGGAAATCAGTATGTGAGGGAAGAATCAGAAGCCACCGTCTGCAGGAAGCACCTCACCTGCGTGGAGCACCGGAGTGAGCAGTTCACTCAGACATGCTCCAGGCCCCTGGCACACCTCTGGCAGCTGATGAAACCCATGCATCTGTGTGTATCTGCCACAAAAACAGTATGACTTCCCCTTCTTATCCATCTTCCATCTCTAAGTTGTGTCCAACTCTTTTGCAACCCCATGAAAAGCTGTAGCCAGGCTCCTCTGCGCATGTGGTTTCCCAGGCAAGAATACTAGAGTAGATTGCCATTTCCTCCTCCAGGCGATCTTCCTGACCAGGGATTGAGCTTGCATCTTCTGCAAGCAGGTTCTTTACGACTGAGCCACCAGGGAGGCCCCTTCGATAGATACGATGTCACTAATAAAATAGCATGAGCTGATATCATGTTTTTAATGGAGTTAAAGTCTAAGAAGAAAAGGCCTCCTGTCTTGCTTTAGGTGGGGCTTCCACACTCTCCGTGTGGATGTCATACTACCACCCAGAGAGATCTTTGTTACTCCTCTCTTGCAAGGGACTATCCACAGGTTCCCCTGCTCTCACTTTCAGCATTGTTTTGCTCCCACTACCAAGGCTTTTTCTGCTGTTCTTCTGAGATGGCCAGTGAAGAATATACCTCTGTCACTCAGCCACAAGGCAGGCTTTGCATGCAGACTTTTAGAGTGAAAAACTAAGAATTATACCACTGAATTTGATTCAGTCTTTCATTTTATCCCTGGATAAAATGAACATCTTCCTTTAAGACTGAAGATATTATGAAACAAAATGCACTGGGTAGAGCCCTAAATCATTGGTCAAGGACAAAACTGGTTTTCGAGCACTTACTACTCCCTAGGTGGGGTGTGTGTGTGTGTGTGTGTGTGTGTGTGTGTGTCTTGTGGGGGTTGGGAGTGGGAGTTGGGAAGGACACAGTTCCTTATCTACTTTAGAATTAAAAGAACGATATTTATTATTCTCATCCCCTTTGTCCCAGACTCAGGGCAGGTCTTCAACTGTGATTTTACCTTATCCTTACAGTAGGGTGAAGTAGATACCATGATGTGAGCCAGTGCTAACCACATGAGGAGACAGGTGCAGGCCTACCTGCATTTAGGCAACGGGCATTCAGCTTTGCTCTCTTTTGGTGACACCTATTGCATCTCAACAAGGAGAACTGCATTAATGCTTTGAAAATAGAGATTAAAAAATAGAAACCTAAAGATATTTATTTAAGCCTCAGAGTTAGAGAAGTTGTACATTAAAACTCCTCAGTCAAGCCTGAAATTATAACTGGAGGCATGGAACAGTGGTAATCAACTCTGTCTGCTTTTTCCCCATTCCCTGGTAGTCCCAAAGGCTGGCAAGACCCTGCTAAGTGTCTCCTTAGGGCAACATCATGAACTTTTCCTTATTAGCCATTGCAGACCATCACCACCAAAGACCCACAGGCAAGAATAAGGAAACCATGTGCGTTGTCATACTTTGTACATTTCTCCATAGAGCACTGGAGTGTAATGTTGATCCAGGAGACAGTGGTCACCAGTGACATTTTTTTCCACTAAGTTAAAAGAGTAAGAGAGAATTCTGATGAATTGAACAAAGTCTATATACTTTATCTTGCACTGACATTTTGATTTTTTAAGGAAATGCATTTCCTAACTGTATCCTGCAGATAGATAACTCCATTATTCCACTTTGTTGGAACTGCAGAAAAAATAATCAAACTTGCCAGCATGCTCATATCTTAGACTTTTCAGTGTGTCATAATTCATGCACTCTGCCACAAGATCTGCTGGGATAGCAAGAAGGGGAGCCTAGAGAGAGGAGAGCAAGTCAGAAGTGGACAAAGCTAAACCCCAGGCATTCATATATTTGTTGGAACTACATCTGAGAGACAGTGGCCAGTAGGCCAAATTGAAATGTCCAAGTTGATGGCCAGAAAGCCATATCATAATATCCCAAGACACTGGGATGCAAGAGGTTGCATTATAATGCAAGAGGTTGCATTATAATGTCCAGGGGGATGGTAACAAAACCATTTCATCATGTCCAAAGTGGCAGTCAGAAGGCCATTTTCTAGTTTATAATGTCATGATAGGGTGTTCATTTCCAAGGCAAACCATTCAATATCACAGTAATCCAAGTCTATGCCCTGACCAGTAATGCTAAAGAAGCTGAAGTTGAACAGTTCTGTGAAGACCTACAAGACCTTTAGAACTAACGCCCCCAAAAGATGTCATTTTCATTATAGGGGACTGGAATTCAAAAGTAAGAAGTCAGGAAGCATGTGGAGTAACAGGAAAATTTGGCCTTGGAGTACAGAATGAAACAGGGCAAAGGCTAACTGAGTTTTGCCAAGAGAATGCACTGGTCATAGCAAATGCCCTCTTCCAACAACACAAGAGAAGACATTACATGTGGACAGCATCAGATGGCCAACACTGAGTTCGGATTGATTATATTCTTTGCAGCCAAAAATAGAGAAGCTCTATACAGTCAGCAAAAACAAGACGGGGAGCTGACTGTGGCTCAGATCATGAACTCCTTATTGCCAAATTCAGACTGAAATTGAAGAAAGTGGGAAAACCACTAGACCATTCAGTTATGACCTAGATCAAATCTCTTATGATTATATAGTAGAAGTGAGAAATAGATTTAAGAGACTAGATCTGATAGAGTATCTGATGGACTTTGGATGGAGGTTTGTGACATTGCACAGGAGACAGGGATCAAGACCATCCCTAAGAAAAAGAAATGCAAAAAAAACAAAATGGCTGTCTGAGGAGGCCTTACAAATAGCTGTGAAAAGAGAAGCGAAAAGCAGAGGAGAAAAGGAAAGATATACCCATTTGAATGCAGAGTTCCAGAGAATAGCAAGGAGAGATAAGAAAGCCTTCCTCAGTGATCAATGCAAAGAAATGGAGGAAGACACTAGAATGGGAAAGACTAGAGATCTCTTCAAGAAAATTAGAGGTATCAAGGGAACATTTCATGCAAAGATGGACTCAATAAAGGACAGAAATGGTATGGACCTAACAGAAGCAGAAGATATTAAGAAGAGGTGGCAAGAATACACAGGAGAACTGTACAAAAAGGATCATCACAACCCAAATAGTCACAATGGTGTGATCACTCACCTAGAGCCAGACATCCTGGAATATGAAGTCAAGTGGGCC
>SJYQ01014815.1:0-44580 GCA_006410935.1 Redunca redunca
CCCCAGAAGCGCGCCGCCGCCGGCCGTCGGGGCCGAGCCGCAGCCGAGCGGCCGTGGGCCCGGGCGGCGGGCCGAGACGCTGGCGCCCTCCCCGCTACGGCCCGCGTGAGGTTAGACTTGTTACTTATATGTGACACCATTCCAGCACTGAACTCATGGAGGCTGAACATTTATTCAGGAGTCCATAGAGGCTACTGTATTCTATTGAAGAAGATGTCTAACAGCAACACTACTCAAGAGACCCTGGAAATAATGAAAGAATCGGAAAAAAAGCTGGTGGAAGAATCTGTAAACAAAAACAAGTTTATATCTAAGACTCCAAGCAAAGAAGAAGTTGAGAAAGAGAGTGAAGATACCAGTTTGCGTCAGGAGACACAGAGGCGGACATCCAACCATGGTCATGCCAGGAAAAGAGCCAAGTCTAATTCCAAGCTGAAACTGGTGCGCAGCCTTGCAGTGTGTGAGGAATCCTCTGCTCCATTTGTTGACGGGCCACTAGAAACCCAGGATATAAT
This sequence comes from Redunca redunca, assembly GCA_006410935.1. Classification (NCBI taxonomy): domain Eukaryota; kingdom Metazoa; phylum Chordata; class Mammalia; order Artiodactyla; family Bovidae; genus Redunca; species Redunca redunca. The sequence goes on from SJYQ01014815.1 coordinate 516, forward strand.
TCAGTTGCACATCAGCTGCCCCTCTGACAAGGAGGAAGAAAAGTCCACAAAGGATGTCTCTGAAAAGGAAGACAAGGACAAAAACAAAGAAAAGGTCCCCAGGAGGATGCTGTCTAGAGACTCCAGCCAAGAATATACGGACTCCACTGGAATAGACCTACATGAATTTCTTGTAAATACACTGAAAAAGAACCCAAGGGACAGAATGATGCTGCTAAAATTAGAACAGGAGATTCTGGACTTTATTAATGACAACAACAACCAGTTCAAGAAGTTCCCTCAGATGACCTCATATCACCGGATGCTATTACACCGGGTAGCTGCCTATTTTGGGATGGACCACAATGTAGATCAAACTGGAAAAGCTGTCATCATCAACAAAACCAGTAACACAAGAATCCCTGAACAGAGATTCTCAGAACATATAAAGGATGAGAAGAATACAGAATTTCAACAGAGATTCATTCTTAAGAGAGATGATGCCAGTATGGACCGAGATGATAACCAGATCAGAGTTCCATTGCAGGATGGAAGGAGGAGCAAGTCAATAGAAGAGAGAGAGGAGGAATATCAAAGGGTCCGAGAGAGAATATTTGCCCGAGAGACTGGCCAGAACGGATATCTAAATGACATCAGGGGGAACCGTGAGGGGCTGAGCCGCACCTCAAGCAGCCGCCAGAGCAGCACAGACAGCGAACTCAAATCCCTGGAGCCACGGCCTTGGAGTAGCACGGACTCTGATGGCTCTGTCCGGAGCATGCAGCCCCCTGTCACCAAAGCCAGCAGCTTCAGTGGAATCTCCATTCTCACCCGGGGTGACAGCATCGGGAGCAGCAAAGGTGGCAGTGCAGGAAGGATCTCCAGGCCAGGTATGGCGCTAGGTGCCCCAGAAGTATGCAACCAGGTCACCTCATCCCAGTCTGTCCGGGGCCTTCTCCCTTGTACTGCCCAACAACAACAGCAGCCGCAGCAGCAGCAGCAACTTCCTGCTCTCCCACCCACGCCTCAACAACAGCCACCCTTGAATAATCACATGATTTCACAGGTGAGTCAGCACTCAGTGTTGGAGCCCCCCCTCCACTGCCGACTCTGATTCAAGCAAGCGCTGAAAGTACAGTCATGTCTCTTGTACTGTGGGTGGCAGGGAAGATCTGTTTTTGGAGACATGCNCTAGCTTCATCATGGCTTCTACAGGGCAGCCCCTCCCTACTTCCAACTATTCCACCTCTAGCCATGCACCACCTACTCAGCAAGTCCTGCCACCCCAGGGCTACATGCAGCCCCCTCAACAGATCCAGGTGTCTTACTATTCCCCTGGACAGTATCCCAGCTCCAACCAGCAATACCGACCTCTGTCTCACCCGGTGGCCTACAGCCCCCAGCGTGGTCAGCAGCTGCCGCAGCCATCCCAGCAACCTGGTAAGAGGCACTGCTGATGTAAGGAGGCAGCACATAAGGGAAGGACAGCAACTGGGGAAGAATTACTTTCCCTGTTTAAAAAGCGGTGGGGAAGGAGAGTAGTGGCCGGAATGGTCAGGGTCCTAAAAAGGAACCTGTGATCTCCAAAAAAGAAGGAAAATTACTAAGAGAGTGTGACCTCCTAAACATTGTTGAGGCTATGCTGATGTCTTCTCTGCTTTGCCTGTCCCTAGGTTTACAGCCCATGATGCCTAACCAGCAGCAAACGGCTTACCAAGGCATGATAGGGGTCCAGCAGCCACAGAACCAGGGCCTGCTCAGCAACCAGAGGAGCGGCATGGGGGGCCAGATGCAAGGCCTGGTGGTTCAGTACACTCCACTGCCTTCTTACCAAGTCCCAGTGGGTAATGACTCACAAAATGTGGTCCAGCCGCCTTTCCAACAACCCATGCTGGTCCCTGCAAGCCAGTCTGTGCAGGGGGCCCTCCCAGCAGGGGGTGTTCCCGTGTACTACAGCATGATCCCGCCAGCTCAGCAGAACGGTACAAGCCCTTCTGTGGGGTTTCTGCAGCCTCCTGGCTCTGAGCAGTACCAGATGCCTCAGTCTCCCTCTCCCTGCAGTCCACCACAGATGCCACAGCAGTACTCAGGAGTGTCACCTTCTGGACCGGGTGTGGTGGTCATGCAGCTGAATGTCCCTAATGGACCCCAGCCTCCCCAGAACCCATCCATGGTCCAGTGGAGTCACTGTAAATGTTACAGCATGGACCAGCGGGGTCAGAAACCTGGAGACCTGTACAGTCCTGAGAGTAGCCCCCAGGCCAGCACACAGATGAGCAGCAGCCCTGTCACATCTCCTACTCAGTCTCCAGCACCCTCTCCTGTCACCAGCCTCAGCAGCGTCTGCACAGGGCTCAGTCCCCTTCCTGTCCTCACACAGTTCCCCCGGCCTGGAGGTCCCGCACAGGGTGATGGTCGCTACTCCCTCTTGGGCCAGCCGCTACAGTACAATCTGTCCATCTGCCCCCCCCCCTGCTCCATGGCCAGCCAGCTTACTCGGTGCACCAGGGACAGAGCGCATTGAAGCATGGAAACCGAAGCAAGAGACAAGCACTCAAATCTGCCTCCACTGACCTGGGGACAACAGACGTTGTTCTGGGACGGGTACTGGAGGTGACAGATCTCCCGGAGGGCATCACCCGTACCGAGGCAGACAAACTCTTCACTCAGCTTGCCATGTCCGGCGCCAAGATCCAGTGGCTCAAGGATGCTCAGGGGCTGCCTGGTGGGGGTGGGGGGGACAATGGTGGGACTGCTGAGAACGGCCGCCACTCGGACCTCGCTGCCTTGTACACCATTGTGGCTGTGTTCCCCAGCCCCCTGGCTGCTCAGAATGCCTCCCTTCGCCTCAACAACTCCGTGAGTCGCTTCAAACTTCGAGTGGCCAAAAAGAACTATGACCTGAGGATCCTGGAGCGAGCCAGCTCCCAATAAATGGAGAAGAGAAGGGACCAGCATGGCAGGGGTGGGGGCAGGGTAGAGGGGGTCAAGAGGTCCTGTCAGACCACGGACAGAGGCAGAAAATAAGATAAGGTCTACAGACAGACACTAACTGGAGCCTAAGACAGTGGGGATGAAGGTGGAGACAGAGACAGACACTCACACTGGCGCTGGGCTTTCTCACTCCCCTGCCAAGGGTCCCTCCGTTTTCCTAGTTGGCCCATGTCCGCTTCCCTCTCTTTCCCATCCTCTCCTATCATTTTTTATCTCTTCTCTCACCATGAAATTAATTCATATTTTTTGGTCAAGTAGAATTGGGAGGGTCCCACACTCCCCCATTCTCCTATTTCCTTACCATCCCAAGCTCCCTTTTCTTTTTTGGTCTTTATGAATATATTTATATGGACAGAATTAAGAAAAACAAAATTGATTTCCCCTTTCTCTCACCCCATCTTGTCTCTCCAAACCCCACAGAGTTTAAACTTGGGCCTCCTTCCACCCCCCACAGAACACTTGTATATTGTTTGTTTGAGGTTTGTGCCGCAGTAACAGACACAGTATTTAATTGCACATACAGATGTTTGCTGGTATATTCACTGTAAATTTTATTTAATCTGATTTTTTGTTTGTTGGGGGGTTCTTTGGGGGGAGGTTGATTTTGTTTTTAAATATAAAAAAAAAAAATCTGTCACTGGACATCAGTCCCTGTTTTCTGTTGCCACCCTGGTGTGGATGGGGGCTGGATGGGTTTGGCGTGGGCTGGATGGCTTTCTCTGGCATATGCACACATATCTGCCTAACACAGCTCCCTGCGTCCCATCCTCCTAACAAGTGTTTCTGATAGATGGCTGGGTCTCTGACAGGACTCTGCCACGAACTGTGGTTTATCAAGCACATCACTCTAGACACTGGACCTCTGAGTTCTTACCAGTAAAATAAGAGACTTGGACTAACTAGGTGACCTCCAGGTTCCTTCCACCCTGTTAATTCTGTGATATTCATTTAGGGTTCTGGTAGCTAAGCCAGAGGGGTGTGAGAGTGGTCAAAACTGGGTCAAGATGCTGGCCTCATACCTGCCCATCTCTTCTGAAAACTCTTCAGGGATGGAGGACTTGGGCATTTCTTTNGCTGAATACTGGAGTGGGTAGCCTTTCCCTTCTCCAGGAATCTTCCCAATCCAGGTATTGAACCCAGGTCTCTTGCATTACAGGTGGATTCTTTACCAGCTGAGCCACAAGGGAAGTTTAAGTTTTACATTAAACTGGTGGATAAATCTTGTTCCTACAGGGAAATGTTCAGTTTCTAAAGTCAAAGATTACCTAAAAAAAAAAATATTTTTAAAGTTTTTTTTTTTTTTAATGTGGACCATTAAAAAAATATCTTTATTGAATTTGTTAAAACATTGCTTCTGTTTTATGTTTTGTTTTTTGGACTTGAAGCACATAGGATTTTAGCTCCTTGACCAGGGATCAAACCTGCTCTGTCTGCATTGGAAGGTGAAGTCTTAGCCACTGGATCACCAGGGAAGTTCCCACAGACCTTTTTTTTTTCTCTTGATTCAAATTTACTTAAGAATTTTTTTTATTGGAGGATAATTGCTTTACAATATTGCGTTGCTGACTCATGTTGATGCATGGCAGAAACCAAAGACTGCTTCTTAATGCTACTTTATGTTCCACCACTCTCAGTCCCTAACCCTGTAGAACAATAACAAGTAACAGTATGTGCTTCATAAATAGACACATTGATTTAAACAAAATCAAAGCATCAGAGTTAAGATTTCCTAGGCTCAGAGGAAACAGGATTTTGACCCTTGTTGTTTCCTGGCCTTTTGATTGGCAACTTCATTAGGTTTGCTTAAGTTTAAGTTTTGGCGACCTGATCTCCTGGGGAGAATCCTCCCAGGATGTTCACTTGGGAAAGCCTTCCTTAGGTCCAGAGTGTAGGTCAAGCAAAATCAAAACCAAGATGGCAGCAGCCAGGAGTCATGGTCATTTCAGGTGCCTGGATTGTAATAATGACAATAGGCAGCAATGGAACTCCTGGCTTCTTTCCACACTTCTGCTTATCTCCCATATTTATGAAGACAGTGTACAGCCACATCACCTTTATAAGGCAAATTTTAACTAGGACCAATGACAAGGATGGACTTTCCTAGTGGCTCAGATGGTAAGGAATCTGCCTGCAATGCAGGATTCCTGGGTTTGATCCCTGGGTCAGGAAGATCCCCTGGAGAAGGGAATGGCAACCCACTCCACTATTCTTGCCTGGAGAATCCCATGGTCAGAGGAACCTAGTGAACTACAGTCTATGGGGTCGCACAGAGTTGGATACTACTGAGCCACTAAAACATACATAAAATGACAAGGATGATTATGCATTTCAGCATTTTATATATAGAGTCAGTGGCCAATTAATGTTTGGTGATCAGATGACAGACTCGGGGGACAGTGAGGGGAGAAAAAAATGAGCTTATTTTTTTCCCATTGATCTCTTCTAACCAATATGTAGAAAATGGTTGATTTTGACCTTTTGGATCCCAAAGGAGAATTCTTATCTTGAGGTGACGTCTATACTCCATGCTGGGCACTACAGGCGATCGATCATTAATTTCATCGATTGCCCTTTTGATTTCTGCTTGCTGCTGAGTAGGCATTGTATCTACTTTAAGTGAATTTGCAAAGAAGGGGAGAAAAGGGAAAAAAGCCCTTTGGTGATGATGCTTGCTGGAGATCCTTGTCGGGAGGTAGAACCTTTGGTTTTCAAAGAAGATCTAAGAGGGGAGGTCTTCCAAAGACCGAGTGGATGTCTCCTTTTTCTTTTTTTGCCTAAGGGATATGCTCCATTCTTGGATGTCAGGAACAATTGCAAGGGTCTGAATATGCATTCCCTCTGAAATCAAAGTGCAGCACTTCATATCTTGGCTTCAATTTCTTTTTGGTTTCAAATTCAGTTATTTTAGAAAAGCATGCGTGGGTTCTTGTTAGACAGGTAGTAAAAATAGCAACTGTGTCACATGTCATTTTTTAATTAAGCATTTATATCACATTTTATATTTCCAAAGTGATTTGAAACACTCAAATTTGTCAGTCACAGTGCTTTTATGAGCCGTATTTGTGAAAGTATTTTTTTAGACCCTATTTTTTGTTAGTGATCTATCCCACTGATGGAACAAAATGGTAGAGTCTGAACTTGAAAATTTCTTTGAAAGATTAACTGAATCCAGGCATGATTGAGACAAAATGATCTGAAGTAGATGGAAATTAGCTTGCTTGAAAAAACCCTATCAAGAGGAGAATCCACATTGAGTTAAAACAAAGTATTTTCTTAAGTGGTTGAATAAAAGGCTACTAAAAATGCAGGAATATGTCTTGGGTTAATGTTAAATACCTCATTAAAAATCTAAATGTAGAAATCATGCCCAGAAATACTGATACCTTTTTTTTTTTTTGGGAATAGAATGAAAGTTTCAGAAATACAATATTATGAGTTATTTGTTATTTATCCCACTATTTCCCACACAGTTAACAATAACTCTCCTATAAGATAAGCATTTTCTTTAGTGTACTGTTCCTCTGGTTCCACTTTGTTATTTCTTCTGGGATAAACTATAGTTCTCACAATTAAAAATTTCCTCAATTCTTCCAGTGCCTTAGACTGTTTCTCTGCCTGGTACTGACTAGGTATGTAAAATAAAGAAGAATCGCATCATTAACCCATGATTACTGGTACCTTGGCCCACATTACTGCTCAAATCATCTCTTAAATGATTTTGATCAATTTGGTCTTCCTAAACTGCCTCACAGAGATGTGTTCATTCATTCATTTGACTAATCCGTGATCATGCTATGGGGTTCTACAATGATTAAAATCTGGGCTAGGAGTTGTGAATACTCCTCACAGGTCTCAGGGTGTAGAGTTAGAAATGTGTCTGGCTTGGATCTACATATTGTCAGACAAATTTCTGATGATAAATAAAGGCTTGCCTCAGAGTGTGAGAATGACTTCGTACAGAGCCCTCCTACAGTTTAAAGCAACTGTTACCCCATTTTCACTATTGTCTTTCTTGGAAAATCAGAAACAAATGAGACCAGGCTAGTATCTGGAGAAACTGCAGTGGAGACAGACTTTAAAACAATGGCAGGTAGAGTGCTCAGTAGTTAGGAGCAATGCTATAGGAAGGTAAATTCTATTATGTACATTAGTTTTAACCCTCCAAATGACACTGTAAGCTCAGTATTGTTCTCATTTTATAGACTAAAATAACCAGGTTTCAGAAAGCGCTTTCTAGTTAATGAACCACAGAGCTAGAATTGGAAAGCACATTCTTTCTGGAAAACACGGGTTTTCATGCTGATTCTTCCAATTCCTTCAGGTCACACCAATCTGGGTAGTGCCATAGTGCATTCTTAAGTAACTGGAGCCTCAGCCTCTTTCTAAGTCTTCTGTCTGGATTAAATGATATTATCAAATGTGGGAATATGTGATCAGGGACGGGTGGTTTTGAGGGTGGGCTGGGAAGAATTGTGTGGGGCTTCCAGCTGGTTTACAGAGATGCTTACTCCTTAGAAGGAAAGTTATGACCAACCTACACGGCATATTAAAAAGCAGAGACATTACTTTGCCAACAAAAGTCCGTCTAGTCAAGGCTATGGTTTTTCTAGTGGTCATGTATGGATGTGAGAGTTAGACTGTGAAGAAAGCTGAGCACTGAAGAATTGATGCTTTTGAACTGTGGTGTTGGAGAAGAATCTTGAGAGTCCCTTGGACTGCAAGAAGATCCAACCAGTCCATTCTAAAGGAGATCAGTCCTGGGTGTTCATTGGAAGGAATGATGCTAAAGTTGAAACTCTAATACTTTAGCCACCTCATGCGAAGAGTTGACTCATTGGAAAAGACTCTGATGCTGGGAAAGACTGGGGGCAGGGGGAGAAGGGGACGACAGAGGATGAGATGGCTGGATGGCATCACCGACTTGATGGACGTGAGTCTGGGTGAACTCCGGGAGTTGGTGATGGACAGGGAGGCCTGGTATGCTGCGATTCATGGGGTTGCAAAGAGTCAGACACGACTGAGCGACTGAACTGAACTGAACTGAACTATGTCCATTCATCTACAGCTCATGTAAATATATCCTCTAATACCAGTCTGCTCATTTTGCAACAAATACAAGCTCCACTGTTGGTGGCAATAAATACTGTCAAGTATTTATTGGATCAATTCCATGCCAGGTACCGTGGTAAGAACTGGAGACGCAGGCTTGAGTAAAATTGAGCCTCAGTCCTAGTTCAAAGATTACTCCACATTCTCCTGAGTCACATTGATTAAGGAAAGACAAATCTGAATTTGTAAAAAGTCTGATTTATTGAACAGAACAGTGAAAATTGAGAGCTGGAAGCAGTCTTCGTATATTTTATTTAGACCAACTCTGTAAATTCAGAGATAAAGAAATGGGGCATAGCAAATTTCTAGTCTACTGAAAGTTGCTTTGTTTCTTAGCATTTGAGCCCAAACTAGAATCCACCTTTCTTGATTCCCAGTCACTACTCTTCCACCACATTTTGCTCAAATTCAGCTGAAAAAATGGCTGAATAGTTGTTCTCAGAAACTGAGAATGATATGGGAAAGTGAAAAACAGAAAATAAGAACTTACGTTCAGACCCGGAGGCGGAGTTGGGTAGACACAAAGACACAGTTTTTACTTTATTAAAAAAATCACCAGGAAATTCTCATGTGAAGCTTATATGAAGAACAATTGTACCAGGAGTTGTAAAGAGTATAAAAATGTGTGGTGTATCTTGACCTCCAGCAGATCCATTCTCACTGCAGGAAGAAAATTCCCTTGACCAAGACCATCAACACCACAAATCTAAATAAAATGTCTTTAATGTAAAATAAGACTACTTGCATTTTAATCTTCTGGTTTATTCAGTAGGGTTGAAATTTTTTATTTTATTGACGATTATTTCTTAAATTTGAACTGACTCTTACTTATATGACTATATTCTGTCTCATTTTGAACAGTAGACTTAATTAGATTTCAAAGACTTTTTCTGTTTTCCAAATAGATTTACTTTCTTTTAATCACAACATTGGAAAGTTGGATGGCTCTGGCTGAATATATTCATACAAACACAGAAAAACCACTATCTTCAAACTATGAGGAGACCAAAACCTTAAATATAATTGATAACAAAAATCTTATCTGCTCATCCCATTCTAATTAGATAATTCTTTAACCATTCATTTGCTTTTTTCTTTGTAGATAGAGCATGAGTTGGGGTTTTGGGGTTGAAATGAGGGGCTACTTGCTTCATGTAGGATTGTGTCAAATACATACAGTGAGTTCTCCTTCCTGTCATCAATGTCTTTCATTCACACTGAGCTTTCTCTTTACTGCCCAGTTTCAGACTCACAACCAGCTGTCTTCTGTTTTTTCATCACACCTCCATAGTTTGTATAATTTTATTGATCTGCCACTAAGGAAAATCAGGGCCAAAAATCTTACCTACAGTCACAATTTAGGGGGAAAAAAAAATCTGTGTGACACATGTAAGCATTTCCAATGCTGGTTTCATTAGTGTTGAGGTTAATGGCACATCTCAAAATTAAGTCTAGTTGACTTATTTGAGACAGAGACAGCCTGTGAGTTTGGTGGGGAAGCTATTCAGAGTTTCTTAACAACTCTGCTTGTGGTTTGATATCACCAAAGGGCACAGTTTGTGAAGTCAAAGGCAGATCATTGCTCAGAAACAGTTTTCTGACTGGCTTGTTGGTGATGCTTGAAATTGCACCAGAAAAGACTCTGCTTTGGGACTTCAAAAGCCTGCTACTGGAATAAAGGACTTCAATTACCGTTAGCATCCTATTGATAGAAAATATCATAAAGGAAAATAATGGGAGTTTGTGATGATGTAAAATAACTGAATGAAAACAGTGATGAGAGATACTCTGACTTTTTGGTGATACGATGTCAGTGAGTGTTGTAGCAGTTGGGAATGCAATTGGCTGAGGAAGAAAGAGATAAGAGAAGGCTGTGGAAGCTGGGCAACAGGCTTGAAACACTAAAGAAATAGGAATCTTCTGACAGATGCCACGATAAATACTAAGTCAATTTCAATACTGAACTAAGTTTTAAAAATATTTAGGTTTTTTTTGGAAAACTTTTTGATCTATTTTGACTGTGCTGTACAGTATATGGGGTTATAGCTCCCCTGATCAGGGACTGAACCAGGGCACTCTGCAGTGGATACAGGGACTCTTAACTACTGGACTGTCAGGGAAGTCCCAAGACAGAACTAATTTTAAAAATTACTTTAAAGATTATCTAAAAATATTTATGTGATATTTTTCCATAATACTCCTTTCCAAATTCATAGCTGTTTACAGTTTACAAATAATTCACCTCATTGTTTTATTTGGTCCTTTTACCACCTCTGTGTTATAAGTATTCTTGTTTTGTAGATGGAAAAACTTAAGTCTCCAAGGCCACAAGTAATATATCAAGTGATAAAGCTAAGCCCACTGGGGCCAGTGATTTTCTCACTAGGTTGCACTCTGGGCCACTTTGGATGTGGTCATTGTGTGGTAATCTCCTTGTTGTTCACATTGAATTGGAAGTTTCTGTATGCAGGACGGGGATAGGGTAACTCTTAAGTAGCTTCTCCTAGTGTCTGCAGCATCTCGAATCTCAGTCAAGGCTGCACAAGTAAATCCCTGAGGCCCAAGCCTCTTTCTGAGAGATTTGATTTAATTTGTTTGAGGTTTGGGCTGGGCATCAACATAATTTATTTAAAAATGTCTCCGGGTGATTTTGATGTACATCCAAGGTATAGAACGGCTAGTCCACAGTGGCTCTCCGAATGCTGGGGATGGGAGTGGCATGGGGTGTGTGCCAGTGTGTGTGTGTGTAGGTGTGCGTGTATGCACACCCGCCAGACTCACGTGCAAGATTTTTATTTTTTTTAAAATTGTACTTATTAATTTATATTTGGCCGTGCTGTGTCTTGGTTGCTGCGCAGGCTTCCTTTAGTTGCGGTGAGTGGGGGGCTACTCTCCAGCTGCAGTGGCTGATTGTGTTGCTGAGTCCAGGCTCCAGGGCGAGTGAGCTTCAGTAGGTGCGGCTCATGGGCGCTAGAGCAGAGGCTCAATAGTTGTGGCACACAGGCTTAAGTTACTCCGCGGCATGTGGGATCTTCCTGGAGAGGGATCAATCTCGTGTCTCCTGCACTAGCAGGAGAAGACTGGGATAAATATTTGTACTAAAAAACATCTTTAGATGGCTTTCACTGTGTGGCTTTTGCATTATAAAAATACTTCTCAGGTTATAGGAGTGTGATGTACCCGGTGACTAATCAACAAGCTGACTGCATTTGTTCACACGCCCTTGTGTTCAAAGCAGGTCGAGTTGTCCATCAGAGGAAATATGGGAACAAGGCTGCGGAGGGGAAAGCTGTCCTTTCCTTGGGGCGGAACAAGCAGCAGATTCAATCTTGTGGGAAGAGTCAACTGACTCGACCTCAAGGACTAACCTCCAGGAACTCAAGAGAAGCTACGATTCTTGTCAAGCCACTCTGGTCACCAAAAGATTGGTTCAGTCCTTCACATAATAACACTCATTACATGTCCAATAAGTACCAGAAGGGCTTCCCAGGTGGTGAAGTGGAAAGAATCTGCCTGCTATGCAGGAGATGTGAGTTTGATCCCTGGGTCAGGAAGATCCCCTGATTAGAAATGACAACCCGCTCCAGTATTCTCGCCTGAGAAATCCCATGGACAGAGGAGACTGGCGGGCTACAGTCCATGGGGTCGCAAAGAGTTGGACATGGCTTAGCGACTAAACAACAACATGAAGTATCAGGCACCAAGCTAGACACTGAAAATGAAATGGTGGCAGAATAGGTGAATGGAAACTTGTGGTTTCAGAAAGCTCAAATGTCTTATGGATGGAATGCTTCAGAGGGCACTTGAGGGCTTGTGATTGGCTCCCAGAACATCTCAGATGCAGCATCAAAGTCGACTGGACTGGTTAGTGTCAAAAGAGCTACTTACTAGGTTAGCAGAATAATGTCAGTTACAGGGGTACTGGAAGCCTGGAATGAGAGGCAATGGGATTGAACTGCACCGTCCAGCTAAGAAAACATTTTTCATGGCTGACTTGGCCAGTTTGCTATTTTAGCTCAGCGCCAAGGAGACCGACTTAAATATGCGGAGAGTTCCCTCTACTGGGCAGATGGCATTATTGCATGTCAGGAGCCAGGCGCAGCTCTCGGACCAGGTGGAGAGCCGGAGATGGCATTCAGCTTGGCTTTCTTAACATCTGCAGTGTCCGTGCATACTTGGTGATTGATAAATGTCCTGGTGAAAATCTATGGATAAAGATGCTTGTTGAAACAGTATTTAGAATTTATTTAAAATTGAGAATGACAAAACATAGTCAAATGTAGAAGGATAGGTAAGTAAAATGTTATCTCCGCGGTATGGCCAAATAGTAAGATTATACTTTCAGGATTTTCAAATTCACTGTGAAAGATGTATCATATTATGGTGGATTTTAAAAAGGAAGCTGTTTAAAATTTTATTTAATCTGCGCAAAATCGAATATTTGGAGGAAATACTGAAAAAATGTTAACAGTGGATGTGTAATTTCCTGTAGCTCTATTTCTTATTCTCTATAATGAGAATGTATCACTTCCACAGTCAGGAAAATAGCTAACTAAATTCCATGAGGTAATCATCCTGCTTCCATTTTTCAAGGCTTTTAGTATTCCCTGTTGCATATAAGATGAAAAAGAAATTGCTTTGTTTAGCAAATTAGACCAGTTAGAGTTACCTTTGTTTCAGTATTTTTTCACACCCATATTTCAGTCACATTACATTTATGAATACAGCTTGTCTTTGAAAAAAAATCTCATACAAGAAACACATAATCAGTTGTTATACACTTGAAAACCTCTGCAAGGCATAAGAAAACAAAAGTAGCCAACAGGATGGTCACTATCAATATTTGTCAATTTCTTTTCTTCTTCTGTATAAAAATAAATGTATGTATTATTTGTTTGTATATTTATATCCATATATGTTTCACAAAAAACATAATTAATCACATATAGTATATACAATTTTATACATTTCTTCTTTCCAATCATTAAGCATGCTTTCTTTCTTTTTAAACAAAGGAAACTAGCTGTATTATAAATGAATTACATCACCCATTGAAAGGGATGGTAAAGATGAAAAATAACCTAAGTAACTTGGAAAGCAGTTTTAAGCAAGTTTTTTGATGGCATTAAAATTTGTTGAAAAAAAATTTGTTTATAATATTGCTTTATTATACTTACTCCTCAAATGAGTCCTTTGGAATTTAATATTTATCTACAGCCTTTTCTCTTTTGCGTAATATCTTCATGTTAACTATCAGTCTAACATCTGCATTTATTGGTATTCCATACATAACATGCCCTGGACTGGACCCCAAACTGCTTTTGCTTCATTCATCCCAATTTAGTAAATTAAATATCTCCATTGACACGACTGAGCGACAGAGCACACAGCACACACATTGACCAAGCTGGGTTTCCCAGGTGGCACTAGTGGTAAAAAAATCTGCCCGGCAATGCAGGAGATACAAGAGACATGAGTTCCAGCCCTGGGTTGGGAAGCTCCCCTGGAGGAGGAAATGGCACCCTATTCCAGTCTTCCTGCCTGGAGAATGCCATGGACAGAGGAGCCTGACGGGCTACAGTCCATGGGATTGCAAAGAGTCAGACACAGTTGAGCAATTGATTAAGTTGCACCTAAAAGGAATTTGGAAGCTATACTTGACATCTTTACATCCTATAGTGTGTTGAACTGTCTCCCCGCAAAGATGCTCAAGTCCTAATCCCCAGGACCTGTGAAGTGACTTTTTTAAGGAAATAACTTCTTTATTGACATAGCCAAGGTAAGATGAGGTCCTTGTAGGTGAGGGTGACCATCAATCCAATAACTAATGTCTTTTCAGGGGAAAAGAGGGACTTCCCTGGTGGGCCAGTGGTTAAGATTCTGTGCTCCCAAAGCAGGGAGTCTTGTGCTCCCAACCATTGGTTGGGAAATTAGATTCCCCATGCTGCAATTAGGAGCTCAGATGCTGAAACTAAAAGATTCCATGTGCTGCAATGAAGGTCAAAGGTCCTGCATGTCACAAGACCCAGTGCAGCCAATAAATACATAATAAATAAACTATAAAGTAAGGGAAAAGAGAGGGAGTTTCGGATACAGAGGCACAGAAGAGACACACAGGGAAGAAAGCCATGTGAAAATAGACACAGGAAATGGAGTGATGCATTTACAGACCAAGACATGACAAGGACTGCTGGGAGCCCTTGGAAGCTGACAAATGAGAGGGCCTCCTCTAGAGTCTTTGGAGGAAGTATAGCCCGGTTGACAGTTTGATTTTGCACATCTAGCCTCCAGAAGGGTGAAGGAAAAAGTTTCTGCTGTTGATTTAAGCTGGCAGGTCTGTGGTAATTTGTTGTTACAGCAGCTCTAGGAAATGGACACCCCTTCTTTCCAGGGAACCAAATGAAGTAGGTTTAGATATTTTCATTTCTATCCCATTTCTGGGTCCTAACCCCCATCTTGTCTGTCTCTTTTATCCCACTGCAGTTGCCTCTTTATGACTCTTGGCTCAAGTCCAGTTCCTTACAGCAGCCCCGGTGAACTTTTAATCATACACATGGTAACAATGTCTTTCCCATGCCAGGACATTTAAAGGCTTCTTTATTTCACCCAGGAGGACACCAGAATTTCCTGACTCCAAGGGCTTCTCCCTCTGTCCTCTCTCCGGTTGTATGGACTGCCTTTCTCCCTGCTTCTCATTGGCAGCCACAAGGACCTTTTTTCAGTTCTTCAAATGCCTTAATCCCCTGCCCCCTTTTCAGGGTCTTCAAACCTGCTTTTTCCTCCTCCTTCCCTTCATGGTTAACTAACTCCCACTCATCCCTCCATTCTTAGAGAGACCTCTCTGACCCCTTCACATCAATTAGGTTCCTATTACAGTGTCCATGGCATTCAACACGGGTCCTCCATAGCTTTATCCTGAATTGTGTACTCTCTTTATTTTTGCGATAATTGGTTTATGGACCATTTCCCCTCCTCCCTAGCATCCTTACTCTTCATTTCCATTGCACATTCCTGAGACAGAATAAATGTTTTGTGATTAAATATTCAGTGAAATATGTTCCCACTGGCTGTGCCTCAAGTTTATGGAGAGAGCTCACAGTCACCTGTTCTCAAGTCTTAGATGAACCTGATTGTGAGCAAGAACAGAGCAGGTCTTGGACTTCCCTGGTGGTCCAGTGGTTAAGAATCGGCCTGCCAATACAAAGGACAAGGTTTGGTCCCTGGTCTGGGAGGACCCCCACATGTCTGGGGCACCTAAGCCTTTGAGCCACAACTACTGAGCCCATGCACCCTGGAGGCTGTTCGCCACAAGAGAAGCCACCACCGTGAGAAATTGCTTGTTGTAACTATTATAGAGAAAGCCCACCAGCAGCCTTGAAGACCTAATAAGCAGGTCTAGTGTGATCCCTCAGAGGGGGCCAGTGGCTTAGAGTGAGGGCTTTGGAATCCACTGCGCTTGAATCTGAATCCCACTTCAGTAATCGTAAGTGACCAAAGGCAAATGTACCCCTCACTGGTAAATTGGGGATGATAGTGCCTACTTCCCAGAGTTGTTGTAAGGAGTACATGAGGGAGTAAGTGCTCACAGTAGGTACTCAATAGAACCAAGCTGCTTTTATTTCCCTCATCTTCATCATTCACATCCTCATCACTAGGATGGAGCTTTCAGATTTGAAGGTTTACAAAGATCCCAGGAGGGTGATCTCTTGTTAAGTAAGAATGTGTTGTGCCCACCTCAACAGTTTCTGACGATGCCACACCTTTAGACAGCATGCTTTGCTGCCCCTCACCCTCTACCTACCCTGGCGAAGAGATAAACTCTGCATGGAGGTTTTCCTAGCTCTTCCTGGTCTTGTGCTGCAGCCCAGGCTCAGTGTGTGTCATGATTTAGCCTATGCACAGGAGAGCAGGAACCCCATTGAGAAGCTGGTGATGGGAAAAAGTGGGTTTCCAGGAAGAGGTAGAAAGGACGGGGATGTTGTGGGGTTGGGGAGCCCAGATAAGGAATCCAGCCTTGGGCTCTGAAAAAATTTCCTGCAGAAGGAGGAGCCATTCAATGCACGGTTCCCAGAATGATACCTTCGGCTAATTGCCTGGAGAAATAGACTAGGGGATGACAATGAATAAAAGGCAGCTCCCAGGTAGGCTTCTGCATATCACTTCCTTCCTTTTCACATTTCATGTTCATATTTAAAGCTCCCATTCCAAAGGATCATAAAACAACAGTCACCACCAGTAATGATTTCCTGCAGGCCCCCTGGAAAGCATTAGAAAAATGTTTCCCTTTAATAGGCTATTCGGGAAGGCAAAAATCAATACTTTCTAGGCAGACATTTTGCAGATGCGAATTTATATTGTCCAAATACTCCTGGTTACTACCCTGTCTCCTCTAAAAAATAGCCATGTGGCAATATTATGTTTTGTAGACAGATATTGGCTTGTACTTCTGAATGTGCATACAATGAAAGAATTGCTCCTGGTAATAGATATCTTGCAAAGCCCTTTTATATGGTCTCAGTTGCATCTTGCTGCCTTTAGCTCCTGCAAATAAATTCCATATGTGATTTGCAAATGGATTATCTAATAGGATTATTATTTTGTAAGACACTGACAAATTAAACCAGTTAGCTAGTGTGGATAGCTCTATATCTAATTGAGGCTTGACTGATGGGTCTGCAATAAGGATGCTCTATTTCAAGCATCTGGAGATTGAGATATAATCAGAAGATGAGTTTTCTAAAAATGCAGCTCTTCCATCATGTTGTGAGTTGCTTTGAATAATTAAATTCATTAGTGGCCCACCATTGTTCCACAATCTGCGGACATGGGTTTTGCTTTTTTCTTTGAATACATTCCTCTAATGATGCTCCATCTATTAGCGGGAAGGGGAGCCCCTCCCAGAGCCTGAGAATTGTCAGAGGAGATACACATATGTGCTGGAGTCCAGCCCCAGTGGATCCAGGGAATTCGAAGGAGGGACGGATTTGTCATCCTAGGAAAAAGCTATTTAATTAGAAATATAAAGAGAGATTAGAAAAGGATAGTGTAGTAGGAAAATTAGTGGGGAAAAAGAGGCTGAATAACTTGGTTTACGTGGAAAACCAGTAAAACTCCAAGACAAGGAATTTGCACCATCTACGTAGGCCACTGGTGCCCGCTTGAATAGTGGAGGATGCCCCGCCTTGGGCTCCCTCACCAGGGCAAATAAGTAGACATGGCGAGCCTCCATGCTCCAGATGGGAATTCAGCCAGAAAGGGAAAGAAAACAACACGGGGAATTGGTCTTTCCAGAAACTGATCCGTTTTCTTTATTTTCAGGTTTGCTTATATACTTTTTGTTACACATAGGGATGAATACAGAGTCATGCGGGGTCAGCAGACCTGACCTTTATCAAAATTAGGTGCTTCATATAAAAGTATACAAAGGTCTTAGGGGTTTTACATTATCTTCTGGCCATGAGGCCTGCTGACATTTTATGGCCCTTTCTGATAATAGTAAGTCAACCAGAAAACTTATTTTTTCCAAGGGTGATTTTTTCTTAAACCAGGCACCACCCTCCAAAGGTACCAGATAAAGTTGCATTCCTATAGGGTGAAGGTGTAGTGGGTTACAATCGAGAAAGGAATTTACCTAGCCTAAGGTTTAACATGATTAATCTTAAAGGTTAATACTTATTTCTCTTATATGCTAGTTATATTCATTAGTGTGTATAAAAGCAAGGAATATGGAGACTTAGCAGTAAATATTGGCCCAACAAATGAAAACCCTTCACCAGTATAATTCCTAGTCAACCCACTATACTAATAATTTCTAACTTCCTAAAAGAATCTGTCTTTAGAAAGTTTAAAACATCTCATGCCTCTCACGGTTGGGAGGTTGTAAACAATTACATGTGGCCGGACGAACCTGTTCAGGCAGACTAGAGAACCTTCAGAGGAGCTTGTAAGTTGAAACACTCTTGTCACGCCCAGGAATTTTTATTACCTTGGAGCTGTAAGTTAACTCCTTCTCCGAAAGAGGTGGTGGGGGACAGCCCCCCATAAAGTCAGAGGTATAGGTGAGAGCATAAAGCATTAAAGTATGCAGACTCTGGTTTTGGGGGTAGATGCTTGGGAACAGGGGATCTTCTGGGGCTCGACCCTGCCTTTGCGTTATGCCGAGCCTCCTTCCTCATGACCTTTGCCATGGGTGGAGTTCCTCACGCTGGCTCCCGGCACATATGGACAAAGCAAAAGACCTTATTGGGGAAGGGTGCCAGTGCAGAGAGCAGCAGGGTGGGGGAACCCAGAAGAACTGCTCAGCTAAGCTGCTTGGAGTCTTAGGTTTTATGGTAACGAGGTTAGCTTTCCAGTTTGTCTCTGGCCAATCATCTTGGCTGTGCCCATATTTTGTCCAATTCAACACCCTCGCTGGGGCAATGAAAGTGACCTGGGTTGGAGCCCTGGGTTGGGAAGATCCCCTGGAGAAGGGAATGGCTACCCACAAGGAAATAAACTCTGAATATTCATTAGAAGGACTGATGCTGAAGCTGAAGCTCTAATACTTTGGCCACCTGCTGCAAAGAGCTGACTCATTGGAAAAGATCCTGATGTTGGGAAAGATTGAGGGCCGGAGGAGACAAAGGATGAGATGGTTGGATGGCATCAACTCAATGCACATGAGTTTAAGCAAACTTAGGGGAGATGGTGAAGGACAGGGAAGCCTGGCATGCTGCAGTCCATGGTGTTGCAGAGTCAGACACGACTTAGTGACTGAACAACAACAAGCCACCCCAGAATTCTTGCCTGGAGAATTCCAAGGACAGAGGAGCCTGGTGGGCTATAGCTCATGGGGTTGCAAAGAGTCTGGACATGACTGAGAGACTAATACTTTCACTTGTGGCCTGTGCATCTCTTGGTTAAAATGGTTTCCAGCGCAAGGGTTCCTGAGATATAGGTGGGACATATGGGCTGCCAACTCCTCCCTTCTGTTGTTTTTTGGTTGCTAAGTTCTGTCTGACTCTTTGCAACCCCATGGATTGTAGCCCTCCAGACTACTCTGTCCATGGGATTTCCCAGGGAGAATACGGGACTGGGTTGCCATTTCCTCCTCCAGGGGTTAACCCAGGTCTCCTGCTTTGCAGGTGGATTCTTTACCATCGTGGAAACCCCTCCCACCCACTGGTTCCTCCCAAATTCTCCCAGGTTAGTTTTATGATATACTATGGGCCGGTGGTCTCCTGGCTCCTTTTGCCTGCTCCAAGATTCTCCAGGTCAGGTTTTCCTGCTGCGGTGGCAGCAGGCAGCACTGTGTTCCTTCTCAGGGTCTCCTGCTATGAGACAACTCAAGCAAGCATTTTGCGTGGTGCCTGGTTTAGGCGGACCCTTCAGTGAACGGTTCCTGTTCCTTCCTCCTGAAAAACAGATGTGGCTTCAGAGAATGCCCAGCAGAGGTGAACCTAAAGCCAAGGTGACTCAAGTTCTTTAACACCTCCCTCCCTTACTTCTCCCTTAATTCTCCCCATCCTGTGGGTCCTCAGTCCTCTTGTCCCTCAGCTTGGCGATGCTCTTGTACATTAATGACTGGCAGTGCTTTCTGTCGTGTGAGGAATGAGCCTTCTGTGGAGGCAACTTGGGGGAGTAAAAAGTGAAGGAGTGACATTCAGACTTCATTTTGTGGCTAATCTGTGGGTGACATTGAGAGAATCAGTCATCTCTCAAAGGCTCCCTGAGTTAGTTATTTCCTGCTGCGTGACAAATATCCCAGATTTTGTCATTTAAAAACAACAATTTATTAGAAAATGAAAGTGTTAGTTGCTTAGTCGTGTCTGACTCTTTGCAACCCCATGGACTGTAGCCGGTCAGGCTCCTCTGTCCATGGGGTTTCCCAGGCAAGAATGCTGGAGTGGGTTGCCATTTCTTTCTTTACAGGATCTTCCCAACCCAGCTACCAGACTGGAGTTTCCTGCATTGTAGGCAAATTCTTTACTGTCTGAAATTATCTCACATAATTTCTGAGGGTTCAGTTCAGTTGCTCAGTTGTGTCTGGCTCTTTATCACTCCCATGGACTGCAGCACACCAGGCTTCCCTGTCCATCACTAGTTCCCTGAGCTTGCTCAAACTCATGTCCATCGAATCGGTGATGCCATCCAACCAACTCATCATCTGTTGTCTCCTTCTTCTCCTGCCCTCAGTCTTTCCCAGCATCAGGGTCTTTTCCAATGAGTCAGTTCTTCACATCAGGTGTCCAAAGTAGTGGGGTTTCAGCTTCAGCATCAATCCTTCCAGTGAATATTCAGGACTGATTTCCTTTAGGAGTTTAGTTTCCTTGCAGTCCAAGGGACTCTCCAAAGAGTCAAAAAAGTCTTTTCCAAAATCACAGTTCAAAATCATCAATTCTTCAGTGCTCAGCTTTCCTTATAGTCCAGCTCTCACATCCACATGTGACTACTGGAAAAACCATGGAAAACAGCTTAGCTGGGTCATTCTGGCTCAGGATCTCTCATTATCTTTCCCACTAGTCTGCTAACAATTCACATCACTAGCCACAATTTTCTATTTATTTATAATTTAGAAATTATATGACTAAATTTATTTATAAAACCTTTGATGCAAGTTTTAAAGGTTGCATTTTATTTGCAGATATTACAAAATATTGGCTATAGTCCCCATGTTAACTAGCTTGAATTTTTTTTTTTAACAGAAGAGAGTCTAGCAGCAGGTGAAAGGAGCTCCTCAGAGGTGGGGCAGTTCTGTTTCTGATTCTGCTGAGAATCTAATTATAGGTAAACTCAGATTTGTTTTGTTTTGTTTTGGTTTGGCCATGCTGTGCCAGATCTTAGTTCCTCGGTCAGGGATCAAACCTATGTCCCCTGTAGTAGAAGTGCAGAGTCCTAAACACTGGACCATCAGGGAAGTCCCAACTGGCCAGTATTTTAAATGAAGACACTGAAGCCCCCTGGAAAGTAAAAGTGACTTTGAAATAAGCATTTAGAAGAGGAAGAGGTAACATAATGTGCTTCCCTGTGCTCATTTTCAGACCAGCTTGACATGTTTCCACTTTTTCATGTTTGGCAAGCAGGGTGGTAAATGGACTGTGAATTTAGTTACATAGTCTGGTATTATTATAAAATCCTGACTCCACTTACCTTGAGAGTGTGGTTAAGTGACTTAGCATTTTAGCCTCAGTTTCTTATCCATTAAATAGCAAAAATAACACCTATCCCACAGGCTTGTTGTGAGATTTCAGTGAGATAATTCTTGCCAGTCACTTGGTACTGCACCTTTTCTAGCAGGTGCTTGGTCTATGTCAGCCTTCCTTTCTCCTTTCTTTGGAACTAGGATCTGGAGGAGATTGACCAATAATTCAGAAATCAAAGAAGTATGCCCGCCAAAGAGGTACTATCAGTGGTGTACTAAGCATACTGGGTGGTTACATTCATTATAGCATCATTAAATCTTCACATGTCACAGCTGGGAGGTAGCTAATCTAGCCCCTTTTACAGATGTTAGACGAACACCTAAGATGACCTCTTGTGGTGTCAGTGTCCTCATTTGCTGTGTGGACATCCTGCCATTAGCAAGGGCCCTCTTGAAGCTTTCTCATAACATCCCAAGAGCTTGGCACTTACAACCAGGTGTTCTCAGTACTGAGAATCTAGTGTGTGTGTTGTTGCCAGTGAGCGGTGGGTTTGGGGATAGAAGATTTGGGTTAGTATGTTGCTTTTGCAGAGTTGATGTATGTTTTTGAATTAGTCATTGTACCTTTCTGAACATATTTTTATTGTCTGTGAAACAGGTGTCCTGAGAACATTACCTAGATACTTACCTTTACAAGAGATGGTGAGGATTAAAAGAAATAAGGGATGGAAAGTTTTGTAAACTGGAGATGTCCTACTATTGCTATCATTCCTGTGGCTTATGGTCTTCAAGGAGAAGGCATCAGTTTTTATCACATAGGGTCTGGATTGTGGGATGCTGGGTAATTTATAATCCTCTATGTGTAAGCCAGATGGTGATCTTGGTACATTTTTTGGGGGATATATATGAATTTTTTTTATTGAAGTACAGTAGCTATACAGTATTATGTTTACATGTGTACAATATAGTGATTTATAATTTCTAGAGGTTATACTCCATTTATTTTAAAAATATTGGCTATATTTTCTATGTAGTACAATATATCTTTGAAGCATATTTTATATCTAATAGTTTGTACCTCTTAATTCTCTGTCCCTATACTGCCCCACCCTCTTTCGCTTTCTCCACTCCTAACCACTAGTTTGTTCTTTGTATCTGTTTGACTGCTTCTTTTTTGTTATAGGTACTAGTTTCTTGGCACCTTTTTAAAAAAGCAATTATTTTAATCAAGTATTTGCAATGTTGTGTTAATTTCTGCTGTACAGCAAAGTGATTCAGTTATGTATATACATTACATTACATTCTTTTTCATATTCTTTTCCATTGTGGTTTATCACAGAATATTTAATATTGCTACACAGTAGGACCTTGTTGTTTATCCATCCTATATATATTAGTTTGTATCTGCTAATCCAAAACTTTCAGTCCATCCCTTCCCCATTCCCCCTCCCCCTTGGCAACCATAAGTCAGTTCTCTGTGTCTGTCTTGGCACCTGTTTTGAATTGATTTTACTAATTGAATCACATCAGTAGGCAGCCACTTACTCAATTAGAAGGGCAGTATTGATACTTACAACAATGCTGACTCTGTTACAAACTCAAGCATGTTTTGTGATTCCAGTTACCACTTGTGCCTCTAACATATGAGAGACATGATGCCAACCACCTGACTTACATTATTTCATAGAGGACTACTATACAAATGATTCCAGGTCCAAGTGAATGGTGTCCTTTGGAGTCGTGCTGTGCAAAATCTGCTTGGCTGTCCATATAAGACCTGCTCGAAAAACCCATATGAAGTATATTTGCAGATTTTTTGAACAATCTAAGTTAATCTGATGAATGAAAAAAAATGAGATTTGGACAAATCAAGTAATACTTTCAAATAATAAAGCCAACAAGAAGTAGAGTCAGAATCCTGAAGTCTATTCTTTTCACACGATGCTATATGCTATCAATATTTCATGAATTTATGAAATTTCAATGTCCTCCACCCCCACCAAAAAATATCATGAGCATATGTAGTTGAACAAGTTGGGATGTTTGATATTTTCTAACTTGGATAATATTCTTATATTGTTTTTGACATGACTGTGGAATGGTGTGTTTTTATCTCAGTGCATTGTAGCCTCAGAATGGCTTGTCTGATATTGATGTTTGGAGAAACTGTTCATGTCCAATAGGAGAACTCCCAGGCCTAGCTGTGAGGCCAGGCCAACTCCTAATGCTTTTTCCTTCTTCAAGGTAAAAGGCCTGGAGATTTCTAGTATACATACCATTTGATAATGCTTTAAGCCTTCACTGTGTAGCTCAAAATTGAAGCCCCACATTTTGCAATGAAAAAAGGTGAAGGAAATAGAATATACAGAGGTCTTGTGGAGCCATCACTTTGTACTTTATATACTAAGTAAATTATTGCTGGTTGTAGGTATTTTGTTTAATTAATTTATTTTTGGCCATATCATATGGCTTGCAGGATCTTAGTTCCCTGACCAGGGATGGAAGCTGTAGTTGCCCCTGCAGTGTACCTCCAGGGAATTCCTCTGGTTGTAGGTATTTTAAGAGTAACTTTGTATAGTTCATTATAATTAATGCTTTTTATCAAAGTACAATTTCTGGTCCAGATGACAGTGCCTATGATAAAGTGCTATTTTATTTCTCTTGAATGATTCAAGTCAGCCTTGATGGGAGAAAGTAGCATGATATGATAGGAAAAAAATGTATGTTGGGTCATGCAGCCATTGGGTTGAGGTCCATGCATAACACAAGGGGATTTTGCTGGATCAAGGAAATGTGGGAGAATGCTCCAGCCAACTTGATTTTAGAAGGTCAAGAATCTATGAGACTTCCATGCAGAGAGGTTGGCCAAAACAAGAATTTCTGAGCAGAGAAGCACATTCTAGTGATATACAAGAGTGGGTGCAATAGTCTTCAAAGTATAGTCATCATGAAAGATATAATATTTGTGAAAGAAGTGTGAGCTCTCCACGAAAGTGTGTGCCCTGTTGTGTCAGGGGTTAGGGATGAGGAAGTGAGAAATTTTTAAAGATGAGATCACCAACAAGCTATGGGTTTAATTTATCGCAGTTTCAGAATAGTTTGTCTTAGGGAAATGGAGGCAGACAAGCATCAGCTGTAAAATAAATTAAGTGAGTTTAGTGAAGTCCCCAAATGTTTTTAAAATGTGGCAGCCAGACTGGAATATATTTCCCTGGGACCACACTCCAAAATAGTGATCTAGTCTGCCCACTGTGGATACCAAATCCTCACTGTAACTGTCAGGACTCGTCTTGCTCTAAAATATAATTATAACAGTAGTCAAGGTTTTTTTATTTTTTAAAATTGGAACTTTTGAAAGATGACAGAAGACCCATAGAATAAGTTAACAGACAAGTGACAGACTGGGAGAAGATGTTCACAATGTAAAAGTGACATTTATATCTAGAATATAAAGGAACTTCAGAAAAATCAGTAAAAAAAAGGTAGAAACTCCTAAGTGGTTTAAAGAAAAGAAGACCAGGCAATCAAAGAAGAACAAATATGAATTGGTTAACACACATAGGAAGAAAAGATTGACCTCATTTGTCATCCGGTAGCTGCAAATTGAAATAAGATACTATCCAACATATATAAGTTCAGCAAAAAAGGACTAATTATAGAATACAGAGTTGATGAGGCTGTAGGGAAATAGGAAGCACTCCTAGTGGGAGTAGAAACCGATGCAGCCATTTAGAAGGTGCTCCTTCAGGATTTACTGAAATGAAATACACGCATGCCCGAAGATCCAAAAATGCCACTTCCGTATTTGCTTGAGAAAAACTCATGGGTTTATAGAGCACCTATATGAGAATATCTGTGGAAGTGGGGTAATCTGATTGTCTATCACTAGTGGGGTGGATAAGTGAAAGGAGGAAATGGCTTCTGTGGAGTATTGTGTAGTATTCAGAAGCAGTGAAATAATGGTATATATGGCATATACAGAGATCTTAAAAACATTGCTGCTTAGTAAAAAAAAAAAAGAAACTGGAGAAAGCAGAGCAAGATATAAAACATAATATCATTTCTAAATTAACCCCCACCCCCACCCCAACACACAAACACACACAAACACACATGGACTTCCCAGGTGGCTTAGTGGTAAAGAATATGCCTGCCAATGAAGGAGACACAGGAGACATGAGTTCAGTCCTTGGGTTGGGAAGATCCCCTGAAGGAGGCAATGGCAAGCCAGTCTAGCATTCTTCCCTGGAAAAAATCCCATGAGCAGAGGAGCCTGGTGGGCTATAGTTCATGGGGTCACCAGGAGTCAGACACAACTGAGCATATGTGTATCTATCTATCTATCTATCTATCTCATATGCAGATGATACCACCCTTATGGCAGAAAGTGAAGAGGAACTAAAAAGCCTCTTGATGAAAGTGAAAGAGGAGAGTGAAAAAGTTGGCTTAAAGCTCAACATTCAGAAAACAAAGATCATGGGATCCGGTCCCATCACTTCATGGTAGATAGATGGGGAAACAGATAACAGTGGAAACAGTGCCAGACTTTCTTTTTTGGGCTCCAAAATCACTGCAGATGGTGACTGCAGCCATGAAATTAAAAGACGCTTACTCCTTGGAAGAAAAATTATGACCAACCTAGATAGTATATTCAAAAGCAGAGACNCTCGATGGACGTGAGTCTGAGTGAACTCCGGGAGTTGGTGATGGCCAGGGAGGCCTGGTGTGCTGTGATTCATGGGGTCACAAAGTGTCGGACACGACTGAGCGACTGAACTGAACTGACTGATATATATATATATATATGCAGAACTAGTTTTTTTTTAATCTTTTTTTTTTTAATTTTTGGGGCTCTGGGTCTTTGTCATTGAGCAGGCAGGCTTTCTCTAGCTGGGGCATGTGAGGGCTGCTCTTTGTTGCAGTGCATGGGCTTCTCATTGAGCTGGCTTCTCTTGTTGCAGAGCATGGGCTCTAGGGCTAGTGGGCTTCACTATTTGAACCTCATGGGCTTAGTTGCTCTGTCGCATGTGGAGTTTTCCCACACCAAGAATTGAACCTGTGTCCTCTGCACTGGCAGGCAGATACTTAACCACTGGACCACCAGAGAAGTTCTAGAACTATGGTTTTACAATGACATAAGCATTGTAGATGATGTATAAAATTCAATAGAGTGGGTGCCTATAGGAGGGAGGGAGGATTCTTAGAGCAGGAGTGGGGATGAAAGAGGAAAATAAAATACAATAAGATAGCGTGGCTGAGTGGTTAAGTCAGCTGTCTGTATATGAGGTCCCTTACACCACTATTAAAGATGGCAGTTATTCATTGAGCGTGAGTGCTTACATTGGAGGAAGAAGTGACCATATCCCATTTATTCTGCTGCCACCTTTAGTGCAAGTAAATATTCAACAAGCAACATAAATGGCTATATGAGAAGCAGAACAAGTTATCCTTAAGTAAGGAGTGAATGTGCTGAATCTAGTCTGACCCCAAGCCTCACTGAACCCCACTGCTTCTTCTTTGCTGTCTGTGTTCTCTTGATTCTTATTCTATGTTCTTATCTACTCTTGTGTTACTTCTGTCCTGAGCTGGGATGCTTGCAGAGAGTCTCTCATCTGAAATTGCTCAGAGTTCAATATTTAAATAGTGACTGTAGTCACTGCATTTTGAAAGAGGCTTACTTCTTCCATTGTGTTCTGAGAAACATCTGTCACCAATGACTTACTACATAAATAAGAAAGGCATCTACATATTGTGCAGCACTATGGGTCTCTCCTGTCGACAGTGAACTACTGAAACCCAGAAAGTTCTAGTGCCTGTTTTTTTTTTTTTTTTTCCAGAAAGAGTGCCTTCTAGATGGGGTATGAATAAGCAGCTCCTTATTTATGTAGACATTGTTAGATTATTCTATTCTCTGTGATTGTTCTCAAACGTTATTGCTGGTTATGGTCTTCTGGGATTACACTGCTTAACTTGTTCTGCTCATTATCACTTGAGTTATTCCTCTCGTAAAGTATAAAACATTTCTGTTTTCCAGGTCCTCAGCTACCTGCAGAGAATAAGTGAGAAAGTTCCAGGCTTCTTTGGATGTGTTTTAGTTTACCCAGCCAACCTTTTAGCATAGGTCTCAGTAAGGGTATAAAGGTAGTGTTGGGGTAATTGCTAACCATGTGATCTTAAGTAATTTACTTACTCTCTGAGAGTGCAGGTGACTTATCAATAAAATTGAAAAAATGTACAACTATGAAGGAATCGAGTGAGAACTGCAGCTAATATATGCACCATACTTGTCACATCTGCTGTTGTTCAGTCACTCAGTCACATCCGACACTTTGTGACCCCATGGACTGCAGCACACTAGGTTCCCCTGTCATTCACTATCTCCCGGAGTTTGCTCAAGTTCATGTTCAATGAGTTGGTGATACTATCTAACCATTTCACCCTTTGCTTCACCGTTTTCCTTTTGCCTTCATTTTTTTCCCAGCATCAGCATCTTTTCCAATGAGTCAGCTCTTCCCTTCAGGTGGCCAAATTATTGGAGCTTCAGCTTCAGCATCAGTCCTTCCAATGAATATTTGGGGTTGATTTCCTTTAGGACTGACTGATTTGATCTCCTTGCTCTCCCAAGGGGCGCTCAAAAATCTCCAGTACCACAATTTGAAAGAATCAATTCTTCGGCACTAAGCCTTCTCTGTGGTCCAACTCTCAGATCAGTATATGACTACTAGAAAAACCATAGCTTTGACTCTACAGACCTTTGTCGGCAAAGTGATGTCTCTGGTTTTTAATTGTGGGTCATCATAGCTTTCCTTCCAAGGAGAAAGCATCTTTTAATTTCATGGCTGCAGTCACTCTTCACAGTAATTTTGGAGCCCAAGAAAGAAAATATGTCACCACTTCCACTTTTTCTATTTGCCATGAAGTGATGGGACTGGATGCCATGATCTTAGTTTTTTTCATGTTGAGTTTCAAGCTAGCATTTTCACTCTCCTGTTTTACCCTTATCACTTCCTGCCATTAGAGTGGTATCACCTTCATATCTGAGGCTGTAGATATTTATCTTGGCAATCTTGATTCTAGCTTGTGATTTCATCCAGTCTAGCATTTCACATCATGTATATGGAGAGATTCCCTGGTGGCTCAGACAGTAAAGCGTCTGCCCACAATGCAGGAGACCTGGGTTCGATCCCTGGGTTGGGAAGATCTCCTGGAGAAGGGAAATGGCAACCCACTCCAGTACTCTTGCCTAGAAAATTCCATGGATGGAGGAGCCTGGTGGCCTACAGTCCATGGGGTCGCAAGGAGTTGGACACGACTGGGTGACTTCACTTTTTATATGGAGAAGGAAATGGCAACCTGATCCAGTATTCTTGCCTGAAGAATTCCATGAACAGAGGAGCCTGGCAGGCTACAGTCCAAGGGCTTGCAAAGAGTTGGACATGACTGAGCAACTGTCACTCACTCACTCATTCTGCATATAAGTTAAATAAATAGTGTGACAGTATACAGCCTTGTTATAATCCTTTCCCAGTTTTGAATCAATCAGTTGTTCCATGCCCAGTTCTAACTGTTGCTTCTTGACTGCATATAGATTTCTCAGGAGATGGGTAAGGTAGTCTGATATTCCCGTCTCTTGAAGAATTTTCCAGAGTTTGTTATGATCCACACAGTCAAAAGCTTGAGCATAGTCAATGAAGCAGAAGTATTAAAAAATATTTTTCTGTAATTCCCTTACTTTCTTTATGATCCAACAGACGTTGACAATTTGATCCCTGGTTCCTTTGCCTTTTCTAAACCCAGCTTGTACATCTGGAAGTTTTTGGTTCACATGCTACTGAAGCATGACTTGAAGGATTTTGAGCATAATTTTACTAACATGTGAAATGAGCTTAATTGTATGGTAGTTTGAACATTCTTTAGCGTTATCCTTTGAGACTGGAATAAAAACTCACCTTTTCCAGTCGTGTGGCCACTGCTGAGTTTTACCTATTACTTACTGGCCTCAAATAATGCTGGCTAGTACTGTTATGGACCAGAACTGTGTTTGGTTTTCTATAACATGACTAAATTAGATCCATCTGCAGAGTGATGTATTCCCCGACTAAAATACAGAAAATACAATACCTGAGTCATTTTTTTCTCACCCATCCTGCTGATGAGTGTTTTTCCATGATTGTCTTTGTCAGCTCTTAGGGAAAAGTCTATCATTACCGTGGGAGGTGGTGATTTGTTCCTGCCTCAAGAAACAGCATCACATTTTTTTTCCCTCAAATTGTCAAATACATCAAACTTTAATAACTTTACCTCCAGGGAGATTTTGGTTGTGATGGAGGAGTTCCCTGCTACTCATATCTATTGTTTCTTTAACTCTCGAGTTGTACTTCTTCCTTGAAATGAGGGGGAGGTTGACACATTCTAGACTGAATTGCAAGTCTCCACAGAAGAGTAACCAACCCCCATGATCTGGAATGAAGGCAGTAAAGATTTCAATGACAATATAACATAATGACTAAGCAAAAAAAACAAACAAACCCACTGGTATCTTAGTGGAGGCCTGGCAGAATTTCAATGTCATGTGTCCAGAGGCCATTCATTTGAAAATTTCAATTACTTCTGTTTTGGTAGATTAAAAAAGGTATATAACTTACAGCATAGAAAAAAGAATTCTCCACTTGTCTCCTGTTCTTGTGTTTTTTTCCCCCCACATCTCACCCCCCACTTTTTTTTTTTTTTTTTACTAAATTTGTACTTTTTGTTATATGCAAATTTTGTGAATTACCAAAAGGAGGTTCATGATTTGCCTTATTGTCCTGCCTAGAGCCATCTCTTTGGGGACAAGCCCCTCTCTCTAGTGTTGACTCTGTCTCCAAGAGGACCCCTCCATCTGCTCACAGAGTGTGCCTTCTCCATAGTACTGGCCCTATGTTCATGATTCAGAATATCTCTGAAATAGGAAGCAGGGACTGACTCACAGTTCATGCCAATGGTCTGCCTCTTTGTTCAGATAGTCATTCATTCCAGTCTGCATTCCCTTAGAATATAGCAGATAGTGCAGGGGCAGGGAGCAGGGACAACTAGTAAGAAATATGGTTAACAGTGAGTTAAATCTGAACCAAGATTAAGGAAACACAGACAATTTGGAGAGGAGAAAGCTGCAGGTAGGTAATTTGCACTTCAGCTCTGTGAGAAATTAATACCTGATTGTTCTGTGGCACCATTCTTAGGATTTATAAGTTTCTTAATAAACCCATTCCCAGCTTCCTGAGAAGAGACATCCAGCTTCTGAAACCTGCTGACCATGGGAGAATATATAAAAGTATGCATGTTGGTTTGCCTTGACTTTTTAATATGCCAGTGGTAGTCATTAAGTGCTGCTGGAAGAAGAGAACATGCAATCAGAGAGACTTGTATCTGACTACCAGCTTAATTAACGTGGAGTGACCGCAGCACTAAAAAGACTGATTTCTTCCTCAATTTGCTAATATGTGTTTTTGTTTTTTCTTCTCCATGCTCAGGCCTGGGTTTCAAGGGTAAGGTGTTATCACTGTCACAAGGAGGTCACTCCACTGCACCCCCAGAGGCCCCCCCTGTTCCTCTCTCCGGGAGATCTTTACCTGTTTCTTCCACTTCTTGGTTTATGGGTCTGCTGTTCTCTTTTGTGTGTTTCCCATCTCATTCTATCTCAGATTGGTAGATTCACTTGCCTTATTTCTTGATTCCTGTGTCTTTCTGCTACCCATGCACCCACCTTGATGTTGTGAACATCAGTTCCAGAGCTTAGCCAGATGAAATGTTCTGAGGACTTGGAGGTTCCTCTTTGATAGAATATGTCATTACATGACTGCTACTGAGAACTCACAAATGATCTTGGCACATGAGAGCATGTGCTGGAAAGACTGGTCTTGAGTCCAGTTGTCAACATGACAGTCACCACTTTGCTTTACCATGCTTTCTTTCATTGTCTTTCAACCTTAGGCTTCCCAGCTAAGCTTGTAGACTGTATCTGACTCATTTTTATTTCTTTTTTCAGATTTTAAAATAGAATTTTTAGGAGCAAGTTTAGGATTTGTAGATCAATTTTAGCAAAACTGAGAAGAAGGTGCATACAAAGAATTACCACATACCCTTTGTTCCCATTATCAACATTCCCCACCTGAATGGTATATTTGTGACAACTGATGAACCTACACTGGTGTATCATAATCACCCTATGTCCATAGTTTACCTTAGGGTTCACTCTTGGTGTTTATATTCTATGTTTTGACAAGTGTAAAATGGCATGTATCCATCATTATAGTACTATACAAAATGGTTTTGTTGCCCTAAAAATCCTCTGTATTTCACCTGTTTATCCCTATCTCTCTAACTCCTGATAACCACTAATCTTTTTTAACTCCATAGTCTTGCCTTTTCCAGGAATTATATGGTAGGTATTCATTTCAGATTGGTTTCTTTTATTTAGTATTCTGAATTTAAGATTCTTCCATGTCTTTTCATGGCTTGATAGCTCTTTTTTTTTTTTTTAGTGCTAAATAATATTCCATTTTAGGGATGTACCACAGTTAATTTATTCTTTTACTTATTGAAAGTTACTTATGGTTGCTTCCAAAAATTGAATAAGTCATCAATAGAGCTTCTATAAGTGACTTGCACCCCCTAGAATTGGGAGAGAATGCATTTTTGTTGTTTGGAGTCACCCAGTATGCAGTCCTTTGTTTAGACAGCCTGAGGGAGCTCACAAAGATGTCGGTACTGAAAAGCATGATGTTGCTGTAACAAATACACAGAAAGAGGAAAGGGGTTTTGAAATTGGGATGAGTGTGGGGACTTACCCCTGTGGCTCAGTGGTAAAGAATCTACCTGCCAATGCAGGAGATGTGGTTTGATCCCTGGGTTGGGAAGATCCCTGCAGAAGGAAATGGCAAGCCATTCCAATATTCTTGCTTGGGAAATCCCATGAACAGAGGAGCCTGGTGGACTACAGTCCATGGGGTTGCAAAGAGTTGAACACCACTTAGCAACTAAACAATAAAAACAAACAATGATGGATGTAGGCTGGAAGAGTTTTGAGACATTTGATAGTAAAAATCTAAATTGCCTTGAAGAGATTGTTGATAAAAACATGGACATTAAAGGTAATTTTGGTGTGGGCTCAGAAACAGCTATAGTGAGAGCTCTATTGTCTTAGAGACTGTATACAATTATGGACAGAATGTTGCTAGAAATAGGAACATTAAAGTGCTTCTGGTAAGATCCCAGATGGAATGAAGAATGTGTTACTGGACGCTCAAGGAAAGGAGATCCTTGATATAAACAAGCAGAGAACTTGTCTGAATTATGGCTCTGTCATTGGTGGAAAGTAGAACGTGTGAATGACAAACATGGATATTTAGCTGAGGAGATTGCCAAACAAAATGCGGAAGAGGTGATCTGACATGTCTTTGCTCTTTACAGTAAAATACTAGGGGAAAAAATAGATAAACCGAGGAAAGAATTTTGCCTCAAGACTGTAACATGGAAATTCAGCTTGAGTTTCCAGGCTGTTGGCCTGCCTTACAAATTTTAAACTTGCCAGTCACCACAGTCCTATAAGCCAATTTCTTTTCTTTTCTTCACTGAACAGCACACAAACATGATTTGCACATTCTATGTGAAATATTTCTAAACTTGTGCCAGTGAGCAAAGATGAGGCCTTTCCTCTCAGACCTGTTACTGAAATGTGAACGAATACAGATGAAATTGCACACTGTTGACAACTCATTTTTAGCCCCTGTTTCAGTAGAGCTGTCACCTTTTCCTAAGATGCTCAGCTGCAAAGGGCAGTTGGTATCAGTGTCCTCCCTCAGTGCTGTCAGTATCTTAAAATAAATATCTTTATTATATGTATACTTTGGCCACCTGATGTGAAGAACTGACTCATTGGAAAAGACCCTGATGCTGGGCACAAATGAAGGTGGGAGGAGAAGGGGATGACAGAGGATGAGACAGTTGTATGGCATCACCTAGCTGATGGACATGAGTTTGAGCAGGCTCTGGGAGTTGGTCATGGACAGGGAAGCCTGGCGTGCTGCAGTCCATGGGGTTGCAAAGAGTTAGACATGACTGAGTGACTGAACTGAACTGAACTGATTATATGTGTATACATGTGTGTGTGCATTATCATTCAAATGTATATATTATATATACACACACACATATATAATAAAGAGATTTATTTTATGGACATATGGTGGCATACACACACACACACACATAAAGATATGTGTCATATTTTATATTATATTATATAATAGATATTGGAGAAGGAAATGGCAACCACTCCAGTATTCTTGCCTGGAGAATCCTACAAACAGAGGAGCCTGGTGGGCTACAGTCCATGGGATTGCAAGCGTCAGACACAACTTAACGACTAAACCACCACTACCATATAATAGAAATGTTATGTCTATCTTATTGGTTTTCTTCTATGGAGAATACCAATTGATCAATTGATAAAATGTTAAATGAGACAATGAATGCAAAGAATTTAGCATGGTTCCTGTGTACACTAAGAGGTCAGTAAATGATAGTATGATGTTGTTATTCAAAATCAAAGATTGAGGAAGGATCTCTAATTTTCTAGAAAGGCTGTGGAGAAATTGAACTAAAACTAGTTCTCTCAGAAACAAAACAAAACAAAGTAAAAACACAAAAACTCCATGATGTCTATTAACCATTCTCATTAGGGTCACAATAAAATTTCTTCCTGTAGGTCAGTGCTGGAAAGGAAGATAAATTTGATGGAGGATGAGAATCTTAGCAGCTCTCAGATATTCTGTTTTGAATGTTAAACTATTATTTTACATTTCTGAGGGAACATCAAATCCCTTAGGATAAAAAGACTGTTAAGGTAGATTAGGTTTCTGTTTTTTTTTTCCCTGTAAATAGCTTTGTTACTTCATATAGTAATGCACCACATTCGTCGTGTTTTTAAAATTTATTTTAGTTGGAGGTTAATTACTTTATAATATTGTGGTGGTTTTTGCCTTACATTCACATGAATCAGCCATGGGTATACATGTGTTCCCCATCCTGACCCTCCCTCATACATTAGTCTTTCTTAAGCATCTAGTTCCCTATAATTTTAGTAAAAAATGGTTACCAAAGAGACATTTCCAGAGATACCTGCATCATCAGTGTATTTATTATTCCCCAAAGTTCTAGCCAATGCAGTAACCCAAGTAACAGAAATGAGAACTATAACATTTTCAGAGGAAGACAGAAGTATTATTTCCAGATGATATAATTTTCCTTTAGATCTAATGTATTGCCATTAAAACACCAAAGACAATTTATAATGAATTTAAAAAAAATGTAACATAGTTCTCAAGGTTGTCTAATGGACAAAAGACATGAGAAAATAGGAGTAATGTGTGGGAGGGTGTGCCTTATTAGATATTAAAATGTGTCATAAAACCATAATATACATTGCTGGGAGAAATATCAATAACCTCAGATATGCAGATGACACCACCCTTATGGCAGAAAGTGAAGAGGAACTAAAAAGCCTCTTGATGAAAGTGAAAGAAGAGAGTGAAAAAGTTGGCTTAAAGCTCAACATTCAGAAAACAAAGATCATGGCATCCGGTCCCATCACTTCATGGTAGATACATGGGGAAACAGATAACAGTGGAAACAGTGCCAGACTTTATTTTTTCGGGCTCCAAAATCACTGCAGGTGGTGATTGCAGCCATGAATTTAAAAGATGCTTACTCCTTTGAAGAAAAGTCATGACCAACCTAGATAGCATATTCAAAAGCAGAGACATTACTTTGCCGACTAAGGTCCATCTAGTCAAGGCTATGGTTTTTCCAGTAGTCATGTATGGATGTGAGAGTTGGACTGTGAAGAAGGCTGAGCACCAAAGAATTGATGCTTTTGAACTGTGGTCTTGGAGAAGACTCTTGAGAGTCCCTTGGACTGCAAGGAGATCCAACCAGTCCTTCTGAAGGAGATCAGCCCTGGGATTTCTTTGGAAGGAATGATGCTAAAGCTGAAACTCCAATACTTTGGCCACCTCATGCGAAGAGCTGACCCATTGGAAAAGACTTTGATGCTGGGAGGGATTGGGGGCAGGAGAAGAAGGGGACAACAGAGGATGAGATGGCTGGATGGCATTACTGACTTGATGGACGTGAGTCTGAGTGAACTCTGGGAGTTGGTGATGGACAGGGAGGTCTGGCATGCTGTGGTTCATGGGGCTGCAAAGATTCGGACATGACTGAGCGACTGAACTGAACTGAATGTGACACTGGTGCAAAGATAAGCAGGCATAGCTTAAACAAAATAGGATCTGGAAATAGATCTTAGAATATTTGGTAGGGAAGAGATATATGCATACCTATGACTGATTCATGTTGAGGTTTGACAGAAAACAACAAAATTCCATAGAGCAATTATCCTTCAATTAAAAAGTAAAATAAATTAAAAAAAATGCTGCATAAAGGTAAAGCTATGACTCAGTGAGGAAATGTTTCATTCATTCCAATGAGTATTTTTGAGCAACTTTTTTTTATTGGCGTATAACTGCTTTGTAATTTTGGAGTTCTCACTGCAGAAGATGAATGCACATCCGTCTACTCCACCATCTTGCACTAAGTTGGACTGGAGTGCGTGAATTTAGTTCTGATGACCACTGTATCTACTGTGGGCAAGAATCCCTTAGAAGAAATGGAGTAGCCCTCGTAGTCAACAAGAGTCCAAAATGCAGTACTTGGGTGCAGTCTCAAAAACAACAAAATGATCTCTGCTCATTTCCAAGGCAAATCATTCAATATCACAATAATCCAAGTCTATGCCCCAACCACTAATGCCAAAGAAGCTGAAGTTTAACAGTTCTTTGATGACCTACAAAACCTTCTAGAACTAACACCAAAAAAAAAAAAAAAAAAAAAAGTCCTTTTCATTATAGGGGTCTGGAATGCAAAAGAAGAAAGTCAAGAGATACCTGGAGTAACAGGCAAGTTTGGCCTTGGAGTACAAAATGAAGCAGGGCAAAGGCTAAAAGAGTTTTGCCAAGAGAACACACTGGTCATAGTGAACACCCTCTTCCAACAACATAAGAGACGACTCTACACGTGGACATCTCTAGATGGTCAATACCCAAATCAGATTGATTATATACTTTGCAGCCAAAGGTGGAGAAGCTCTATACAGTCAGCAAAAAAAAAAAAAAAAAAAGACTGGGAGCTGACTGTGGCTCAGATCATGAACTCCTTACTGCCAAATTCAGACTTAAAATGAAGAAAGTAGAGAAAACCACTAGACCATTCAGGTATGACTTAAATCAAATCCCTTATGATTATACAGTGGAAATGACAAATAGATTCAAGGGATTAGATTTGATAGAGTGCCTGAAGAACTATGGGACAGAGGTTTGTGACACTGTATGGGAGGCGGTGATCAAGACCACCCCCAAGAAAAAGAAATGCAAAAAGGCAAAATGGTTGTCTGATGAGGCCTTACAAATAGCTGAGAAAAGAAGAGAAGTGAAAGGCAAAGGAGAAAAGGAAAGATATATCCATCTGAATGAAGAGTTCCAAAGAATAGCAAGGAGAGATAAGAAAGCCTTTCTTAATGATCAATGCAATGAAATAGAAGAAAACACTAGAATGGGAAAGACTAAAGATCTCTTTAATAAAATTAAAGATGTCAAGGGGACATTTCATGCAAAGATGGACACAATAAAGGACAGAAATGGTATGGACATAACAAATGCAGAAGATATTAAGAAGAGGTGGACGAATACACAGAAGAACTATACAAACATAAATAACCAGTGCGAGTTTGATGCATGAGGCAGGGCACTCAAAGATTGTGCTCTGAGGCACCAGGGGTGCTCTGAGGGGAGGGAGGTGGGAAGGGGGTTCAGGAAAAGGGGACACATGTTCATCCGTGGGTGATTCATGTTGATGTATGGCAAAAACCACCACAATATTGTAAAGAAATTATCCTCCAGTTAAAGTAAATAAATTAATTAAAAATAAGATCTTAATGACCCTGATAACCATTCTGATGTGATCACTCACCTAGAGTCAGACATTTTGGAATGCGAAGTCTAGTAGGCCTCAGGAAGCAACAATATGAACAAAGCTAGTGGAGGTGATGGAATTCCAGCTGAGCTATTTCAAATCCTAGAAGATGATGCTGTGAAAGTGCTGCACTTAATATTCCAGCAAATCTGGAAAACTCAGCAGTGGCTGCAGGACTGGAAAAGGTCAGTTTTCCTTCCAATCCCAAAGAAAGGTAATGCAAAGAATGTTCAAGCTACTGCACAATTGCACTCATTTCACACACTAGCAAAGTAATGCTCAAAATTCTCCAAGCCAGGCTTCAATAGCACACGAACCATGAATTTCCAGATGTTTAAGCTGGATTTAGAAAAGGTAGAGGAACCAGAGATCAAATTGCCAACCTCCATTGTATCATAGAAAAAGCAAGAGAATTCCAGAAAAACATCTACTTCTGCTTTATTGACTATGCCAAAGCCTTTGACTGTGTGGATCATGACAAACTGTGGAAAATTCTGAGATGGGAATACCAGACCACCTTACCTGCCTCCTGAGAAATCTGTATGCAAGTCAAGAAGCAACAGTTAGAACTGGACTGTAGGGAGCGCTCCGCAGAAAGAGAGAGAGGCAGTGGAACTTCCCTCGAAGAGCTGAGGGGTCCCGAGGAAAAGTGAGCCTTCTTTCCACCAACCCAGCCCCTCGGCAAGCAAGAGACAATCAGATGCGACAGGGGTTCCGTATAGTGCAGTTCTGCTTTATTGTTGCAAACTCCCTGCTTATAAAGGCAAGCGGGGTGGGGGGGGCGGTTTGCGAGGGACTTTCCATAGTTGCACCAATCACGTTAAAGGTCAAATCGTCATGTGCCATCATTATAACAGGAGTCTATGGTGATGACGCGCTGTCTTCGTGCGCGGAAATCAAGAGAGCCAATCAGAAGTTTTGACAAACAACATAGACTACGCCCCCATCTCTTCCGCCAGGCACCATCTTAGTTTCCGTCTGCAATGCTAGCCTTTTTCTTTTTCAAGGTTTCTCATTTAGGGCCCCACACTGGACATGGAGCAATGGACTGGTTCCAAACTGGGAAAAGAGTAAGTCAAGGATGTATATTGTTACCCTGCTTATTTAACTTATATCCAGAGTACATCATGAGTAATGCTGGGCTGGATGATGCACAGGCTGGAATCAAGATTGCTGGGAGAAATCTCAATAACCTCAGATATGCAGATGACACCACCCTTATGATAGAAAGTGAAGAGGAACTAAAGATCNTTATTTTTACATGTTTCAATGCCATTCTCCCATCTCATCCCACCCTCTCCCTCTTGATGAAAGTGAAAGAAGAGAGTAAAAACCTGGCTTAAAACTCAACATTCAGAAAACTAAGATCATGGCATCTGGTCCCATTACTTCATGGCAAATAGATGGAGGAACAATAGAAACAGTGACGTGACAGACTTTATTTTCTTGGGCTCCACTGCAGATGGTGACTGCAGCCATGAAATTAAAAGAGGCTTGCTCCTTTGAAGAAAAGCCATGACAAACCTAGACAGCATATTAAAAAGCAGAGACATGACTTTGTTGACAATTGCCTGTCACGTCAAAGCTATGATTTTTTCTGTAGTCATGTATGGATGTAAGAGTTGAACCATAAACAAAGCTGAGTGCTGAAGAATTGATGCTTTTGAACTGTGGGATTGGAGAAGACTCTTGAAAATCCCTTGGACTGCAAGGAGATTAAACTAGTCAATCCCAAAGGACATTAGTCCTGAATATTCGTTGGAAGGACTGATACTGAAGCTGAAGTTTCAATACTTTGGCCACCTGATGCGAAGAACTGACTCTTTGGAAAAGACCCTGATGCTGGGAAAGATTGAAGGCAGGAGGAGAAGGAGAGGACAGAGGATGAGATAGTTGGATGGTATCACCACCTTGCTGGACATGAGTTTGAGCAAGCTCTGGGTGTTGGTGATGGACAGGCAGGCCTGGCGTGCTGCAGTCCATGGGGTTGCAAAGAGTCAGAAACGACTGTGTGACTAAACTGAAACTGAGACTGAATTGCTTTTCAGTGCTGTGTTAGTTTCTGCTGTACAACAAAGTGTGTCATCTATGTATATATACATATATTCCCTTCCTTTTAGACCTCCCCCCTCATCCCATCCATCTAGTGATACAGCCCCTGTTTAGAACAGTATGAACGTTTTTCAAAAAACTAAAAATAGGACTGCCATATGGCCCAGCAATCTCACTATTAGGCATATACTCTGAAAATCATAATTCAAAATGATACATATACCCCAGTGTTCATTGCAACACTAATTTTAATAGCCATATTAAAATAAATAAATTTATATTAAAAATTTTAATATCCAAGACATGGAAACAACCTAAACATCCAATGACAGATGAATGGATTAATAAGTGGTGGTACACAATGGAATATTACTCAGCCATAAAGTAGAATGAAATTTCTAGTGATGTGAATGGACCTGTCATACAGAGTGAAATGGAAAGAAAAACAAATATCATATATTCATGCATATGTGTGGCATCTCATAAAAATGGTATAGGTGAACCTATTTGCAGGGCAGGAATGGACATGAGCAACTTTCATAAGTCTGACACCATGCTAAGTTCAGAAGCTATAACCATGAAATATGGTATGTATTAAGATCTCAAGGAGTCTCTAGGGGAGACAGATGAGATAAACTTAGAAAATAGGAATCCTGTAAGTAGCTTAAATGGAGTCATCACAAGGAATGTGAAGAAGGACCCTTAACCCAACCTCTAGGATGTAGGAAACTTTCTTTGTGGAAGAATATGTAAGCTGGGTCCTGAAGGGCAAGCAGGAGGAAACCAGTCCCAGGTGAAGGGATTCTCAAGGGTGATCCAAAATGAGCCAGCTTCAGGGAGAACATGGCACACCTGGGGAGCCAGAAATTATTGAGTCTGCCCAAACTGGTATTGCAGAGAGTTGGGAGAGTGTGAGAAGACAGGTTTGGAGTCTTCAGAAGGGCTATAGTTAGGTTTTGTGCTCACTAAGGAGATCGTCAAGAG
Organism: Redunca redunca; assembly: GCA_006410935.1. NCBI lineage: Eukaryota > Metazoa > Chordata > Mammalia > Artiodactyla > Bovidae > Redunca > Redunca redunca. The sequence goes on from SJYQ01014815.1 coordinate 40,822, forward strand.
GTTCTGGAGAATGAGGGGATATATATAGGAAGCATTGGGAAATGTGAGGATAACTTCTGGAATTCTGACTTGGGTAACAGGGGAAACAGTGATGGGGAGAAGCTTGTTTGGAGGGGGAGAAGGCAGTGATGAATTAACTTGAGTACCTGTTGAACATTTAACTGATATTTGTATATTTTGTTATTCAGTAATCATTGTTGGTTAACTCTTTAAAAGAATTTATTGAACAAATGCAAAAATGGATTCCCATTAAATTGGAAAAAAAGACAAAAAAATCTAGAGTATTCTGATAGTACTGATTTTCAGATTACAAATAAATTTTAGTGAGTACAGAATTCAGGAATAAAGGGGATCAGCTGTACTCTCTTAGGTTTTTAGTTACCATTGCAACTGTGCTGATGGTTGTTACCTAGTATTGTTTCCTAGGGATATGGAGGGTCAGAGAAGCTTCTCTGAGACAATGTCATTAAAGCTGAGATCTGATGGATGGAAGGTGTTACTTGGGTTGAGTGGGTAGAAGGTGGATCATTTCAGAAAGCATACACAAGGGGCCTGAGGTGAGAAGGAACATTGCCTCTTTCAGGGCCTGAATGGACTTTTGAGTAGTTAGAACCTTGACTGGGTGGGAGGTAGGGACCAAATCTTGCAGGACCTGGTGACTCCATTAGAGAAATTTTGATCTTTATCCTAAATGCACTAGGAAGACAAGCTAGGGTGTAAGATGTGTGTTTGTGCTTGTGTTCAGTCGCTAAGTTGTGCCTGAGTCATTGTGACCCTACGGACTGTAGCCCGCCAGGCTCCTCTGACCATGGAATTTTCCCATGCAATAATACTGGAATGGGTTACCATTTCCTCCTCTGCTGGATCTTCCTGACCCAGGTATCAAACCTGCGTCTCCTCTGTCTCCTGTATTGGCAGGCGAATTCTTTACCTCTGAGTTACCTGGTAATGTTTTAAAAAGCTTACTCCTTCCGGCTGAGTATAATGAAAGGGCTGGAGGGAGGTAAGAGGGAGATGGGAAGGGCAATTAGAAGTTCATTTCAATAGTTGGGGAGATAGCAAAAGAATTAGGATAAGGTCAGCGGACAAAGGCAGCCTTAGGATCACTACTGGCCTTCAGGTTGTGAAGCTGCACGGTTGTTGTTCAGTCACTAAGTCATGTCCAACTCATTGTGACGCCATAAACTGCAGCATGCCAGGCTTCCCTGTCCTTCACTCAAACTCCTGTCCATTGAGTAGGTGATGCCATCCAACCATCTCATCTTCTGTTGCCTCCTTCTCCTTCCCTCAGTCTTTCCCAGCATTGGGGTCTTTTCCAATGAGTAAACTCTTTGCATCAGGTGGCTAAAATCTTGAAGCTTCAGTTTCAACATCAGTACTTCCAATGAATATTCAGGGTTGCTTTTCTTAGGATCTCCCTGTTGTGTAAGGGACAGAGTTTTCTTCAGCAGCACAATTCAAAAGCATCAATTCTTTGGTGCTCAGCCTTCTTTATGGTCCAACTCTCACATCTGTACATGACTACTGGAAAAACCATAGCTTTGTTGATTATCTGTTTTCTGTAGATAATCGGTTGATGGCCTATAAAAGTGCATATATGTTAATCCCAAACTCATAATTTATCCCTCCCCACAACCTTTCCCCTTTTATGACCATAAGTTTGTTCTCAAAGTCTGTGAGTCTGTTTCTGTTTTGTATATAAATTCATTTGTATCAGTTTTTTAAGATTCCACAAATAAGTGATACCATATGATATTTGTCTTTGTCTGATTTACTTCACTTAGTATGATGATAATCTCTAGTTGCATCCATGTTGCTGCAAGTGGCATTATTTTATTCTTTTTAATGGTTGAGGAAACAGTGTCAGACTTTATTTTTTTGGGCTCCAAAATCACTGCAGATAGTGATTGCAACCATGAAATTAAAAGACGCTTACTCCTTGGAAGGAAAGTTATGACCAACCTAGACAGCATATTAAAAAGCAGAGGCATGACTTTGCCAACAAAGGTCTGTCTAGTCAAGGCTATGGTTTTTCCAGTAGTCATGTATGGATGAGAGAGTTGGACTGTGAAGAAAGCTGAGTGCTGAAGAATTGATGCGTTTGAACTGTGGTGTTGGAGAAGACTCTTGAGAGTCCCTTGGACTGCAGGAAATCCAACCAGTCTATTCTAAAGGAGATCAGTCCTGGGTGTTCTTTGGAAGGAATGATGCTAAAGCTGAAACTCCAGTACGTTGGCCACCTCATGCGAAGAGTTGACTCACTGGAAAAGACTGTGATGCTGGGAGGGATTGGGGGCAGGAGGAGAAGGGGATGACAGAGGATGAGATGGTTGGATGGCACCACCGACTCGATGGACGTGAGTTTGTGTGAACTCTGGGAGTTGGTGATGGACAGGGAGGCCTGGCATGTTGCAATTCATGGGGTTGCAGAGAGTCGGACACGACTGAGTGACTGAACTGAATATTCTATTGTATATATGTACCACATCTTTTTTATCCATTCATCTCTATGTGGACATTTAGGTTGACTCCATATCTTGGTTATTGTAAATAGTGCTGCAATGAAAATTGGGGTACATGTACAGTTTCTAATTATGGTTTTCTCAGTGATCGTTTCCAGTGGTGGGATTGTTGAATCATATGGTAACTTTATTTTTACTTTTTTAAAGGAAACTTCATGCTGTTCTTGATAGTGGCTGAACCAGTTTGCATTCCCATCAACTGTGTAGGAGGATTTCTTCTTCACACCCTCTCTAGCATTTATTGTAATAGGATATGATTCTTGAAGAAATGGACTACAGCATAGATGATTTGACCTTAAGTAGGAAGAAGGCAGGTGGCTTTACTAGAAATTGAAAAGGAGAGGGGAACAGATGTAGATATGTTGCATGTTTGAGAGCAGGGTTCCTCTCTGATGGCTTCTAATTTCTCTGTGGAGTTGAAGAGAGATTATTTGCTGAGATGGAGGGAGGTTATGAAAGCTGTACCTTGGTTTTGAGGCTGGTGCAAATGATTTAATACAATCACCTTAGAGAGTGAGAAAATGAGTTGATTAAAAAGATGCTATAGCTGCAGTACTAGGGTTGCTGGACAGTGTTGAGAGCCCAGTTGAAATGAATGCAGATTTGTTAGCCTAATGAGATGTCTTTGTTAGTCTAATGAGTGTCATTAGACTGTGACCGAATGAGGTGCTAGTCTAAAATATCACCATCATTCCCTTCTGACTGTCATAGCTGCTGCTGCTGCTAAGTTGCTTCAGTCGTGTTCAACTCTGTGCGACCCCATAGACGGCAGACCACCGGCTACCCTGTCCCTGGGATTCTCCAGGCAAGAACAATGGAGTGGGTTGCCATTTCCTTCTCCAATACATGAAAGTGAAAAGTGAAAGTGAAGTCGCCCAGTTGTGTATGACTCTTAGCGACCCCAGGGACTGCAGCCCACCAGGCTCCTCTGTCCATGGGATTTTCCAGGCAATAGTACTGGAGTGGGGTGCCATTGCCTTCTCCGTGGTTGTCATAGAGGAACATAGAAAACTGAGCTGAAAGTGCTTTGTCACAAAAGTCAATGTTCTTTAACATAGAAATTTGAGCTCAATTTCACTCCCTCCATTTTTTCCAACCCTTTTACCCTTTGATATACCCACTTCTTAGTCTTCAGCTATTTCTTTGACAACTTCTTCTAATAAATATGTGATCTTAATTTTAGAGTAAGATTACAGTATATAAAAAATATATTAACATTACCCTTTCTCATTTAATC
>SJYQ01014815.1:53911-66376 GCA_006410935.1 Redunca redunca
TTTTTTTGGGCTCCAAAATCACTGCAGATGGTGATTGCAGCCATGAAATTAAAAGACGCTACTCCTTGGAAGAGAAGTTATGACCAACCTAGATAGTATATTCAAAAGCAGAGACATTGCTTTGCTGACTAAAGTCCGTCTAGTCAAGGCTATGGTTTTTCCTGTGGTCATGTATGGATGTGAGAGTTGGACTGTGAAGAAGGCTGAGTGCCGAAGAATTGACACTTTTGAACTGTGGTGTTGGAGAAGAGTCTTGAGATTCCCCTGGACTGCAAGGAGATCCAAACAGTCCATTGTGAAGGAGATCAACCCTGGTATTTCTTTGGAAGAAATGATGCTAAAGCTGAAACTCCAGTACTTTGGCCACCTCATGCAAAGAGCTGACTCATTGGAAAAGACTCTGATGCTGGGAGGGATTGGGGGCAGGAGGAGAAGGGGACGACAGAGGATGAGATGGCTAGATGCCATCACCGACTCTATGGACGTGAGTCTGAGTGAACTCCAGGAGTTGGTGATGAACACGGAGGCCTGACTTGGTGCGATTCATGGGGTCGCAAAGAGTTAGACACGACTGAGCGACTGAACTGAACTGATATGTAAAATAGGTAACCATAAAGGACCTACTGTATAGCACAGAGAACTCTACTCTAGACTCTGTAATGACCTATTTGGGAAAAAAATTTAAAAAACTGGTGATATATATCAGTATCTATATATAACTGATTCACATTTCTGTTTAGCAGAAAGTACCACAATGTTGTAAATCAATTATACTTCAATAACATTAAAAAAGTAAAAAATAGAGTTCAATTTCTGATGAAAAAAATAAATTGGTGCAACCACTATTGAAAACAATATGGAGATCTCAGAAAAAAAAAATACTAGAACTGCTTTATGATCTAGCAATTCTAGTTCTGAGTATTTATCCAAAGAACATAAAAATCCTAATAGAAAGATATGTGTACTCATATTCAGTGAAACATTATTTACTAATGGAAGAAATTTTCATGTATTGAAGTATGGTGAAGTCATCCTGGCTTGTATATAATTTACCTTAAACTTTATACTAACTAGAACAACCTATGTAATGACCTGTCAAATGTTCATTGTACATCTGCTTTAATCATTAAAGAAAAGAATACATTTAAAAATCAAAATGGTATAGCTGTGTTTCAGGCATTCAAAATGAAGCCAGATGGCCGTTGTGGATGTACCATGTTTTTTATGCTATTGTTGTAATATGTATTAAAACTACATGTATTATAAGCCAACAAGATAATACTAAAATGATATAAAATGATATTAAGAATATAAAACAAGGGGATATAATCTACAAATGGTCACTAAATTTTTTTAAAAATTATTAAAATGATGACATTGAGATGATGTAAAGAAATTAACAAGAAAACAGTATTTCTATTTGGCCAGATATTTACACTTCCAATGCTCTTTACTTTTTGGGAAAGATCCCTATTTCCATTTGTTAAAAATTTTTTTCAGACTCCAGACCAACCCTTTGCTGTTTTGTTAGGCAGGTCTGCTCTATCAGTCTTTATGTCTTTATATGTCCCACTTATTGTGTATGGTCTTACATGTTCTTTGCATAAATATAAATCTATTTGATGATGGAGTCCTATGGCAGATTCTGCTTGGTGTAGCATACTGTATTACCCTGATAGATTCTGCATAAGCTAAGAAGTGGAATCAAAAAGATCTGGTGATGACACATGGTGGTAAGGTTAGTAAGGAAAGAGGAAAAAAAGTCTAAGATGATCCCAGTTTCCTTGCTCAGGTGGTAAGAGTGAGTGTGGTGCCATTTAATGAAAGAAGTGGTGAAGTAGCCAGTTTGATGGGAAATTAGGGTGGCAGTGACAGGAGATGCTAAGTTCAGTTTTATACATGTGGTAGTGGCATATCCATGTGGTACATCCGTGTCTAGGAAGGAGATGGACACACAAGTCTGAAGGTCAGAAGAGAGGCCTGGGTTGGAGATCAGAGAGGCTTAAGTGTCATCAGCAAACGGGGGATAATGGAAGCATCAAGATTGCTTGAGTTTATGCAAAGAAAATGTGCAGAACAGGAAAAAACAATCAGACCCAGGGCAATACTTAACATTGGCAATTTACTGTCTTGCAAAGAGAGGGCTGAAGGTTTTGTTTTTGTGCTTACCTCCTCTGTGTAGGAATAATGAACATATTTTTCCCAAATTGATAAGCAGAAAACAACAGAAGGGGAGATTTAGGGATATTTGGTGTATGTAGCATCTTCCCTGGTAGCTGAGTTGGTAAAGAATTTGCCTGCAATGCAGAAGACCCAGGATTGATCCCTGGGTTGGGAAGATCCCCTGGAGGAAGAAATGGCAACCCACTCTCGTATTCTTGCCTGGAGAATTCAATGGGCAGAGGAGCCTGGCAGGCTACTACTGTCCATGGGGTTGCAGAGAGTCAGACACGACTGAGCGATCGACACTTTCACACTTTCACTGTCTTTCATTCTCCAAAAGAGGGGATGAGATCTAGAGTACAGGTGGATGGGTGAGCTGCAGATGGGAAACAGGGCAACTCTTGCAACAGGATTAAGAAGGAAAAGGTGGAATGGTGAGAACTAACCACAAGTGAGACAGCACACAGTTAAGAGAATTCCTGTCTAAACACTCCTATTTTCTCAGTAAATTGAAAGATGCGTGCTGAGAGTCAAGCAGGAAGATGATATAATGAGAGTAGATTAAGCTTTGAAATAGCCGCTGTGGAGACTAGAGAGCAGGTAAACTAGGGAAATGAATGGATTACAGACAGAGAAATGAGGATCTGGTGACTATAATCATGCTAGTCAACAGCTCCATTTGTCCAGTTTGAAAACCACGGGCATCATTAGGAGATGAACAAGTCCAAGATTGTAAAATCTCTATGGATCTAAATGTGTTTGTGATAGAAATTTCCACTCTTTTCCCCCTTGTGGGTTCTCAACACCTGGTGACCTTCACCAGTCACTGACAACCACTGAAGTATTGGCAGTTTTTCAACCATGTTGGCATTAAAGATTTCCTCTTGAGTGTTCTTGCATGAATGGTTATGTGAATACAGCATTTTGTAGGCCTCAGCATATATCTATCTGAGAGAAGATCTAAGTACTAGCTGCAGCACATAATTTAAGCAATGTCCTTTCCTGAAAGAAAAATACCTTTCACTTCAGGAAGTGTCCCCAGGAGACCTCACAGCCAAAGCCTATGTGCTCCACAAAGACTTCCGCTGAGACTAGAAATGCTTCATTCAGGGTGTTTCATACGGAATGTTTTTAGTAGCCGTTGATTTCTGATAGAAACTATGTATTATGCTCTCCTGTCCTTTCATTCATGTGCTCTTGAAAGCATTTTTGCTGAGCCTTAATAGGAAAAAAGTACCATAGGAGGCTCTGAAAGGACATGAATATAGAGATCTGATTGAGTTTCATGGAAATCCCAAAGCATTGCAGACAAGGTCTGAATTCAGAGCTTGGCCAACTCCTGGAGGAAGGTGCCATAAGCTGGGAAATGATGATTGGAGTAAATTGCCTTTGCATTGAGGGACAGGAAGGCAGAAGAGCAGAGGCACATAGCCGACAAGCTGAGGCTAGTGAGGGACATTGTGTGCATGCATGCTTAGTTGCTTCAGTTTTGTCTGACTCTTTGAAACCCTATGGACTGTAACCTCCCAGGCTCCTCCATCCACGGGATTCTCCAGGCAAGAGTACTGGAGTGGGTTGCCATTCCCATGTTCCCTGCAGTAGAAGCATGGAGTCTTCACCAATGGACCACCAGAGAAGTCCCTGATTTTTTAATTTACTTTGTTTTGTTTTTCTTTCCCCACCAGAAAGGATGCTTCATGTGAGTGGAGATATTATCTGTCTTCACCAATATGTGTTTGCCTCCCAGATGCCCCTGTCAAATAATAGGTGCTCAACAAATATTTGTTGAATGGATGCATAATGATTCCTTTTATATAAATATAAAAAAAATGATAAGAATAACAAACTAAGAGAGAAAATAATTTCAGAAGTTATAATAAATTATCTAGACTAGCTCTGTCACCAACCAGCCAAGTGAATTTCAGGGCATCACATAAGACCCCTATGCCTCACCTTTCTAACTTGTGAAATAGGAATACTGTTACTTTTCCTTTATTCTATAGTTTTGGACATGAAATTATATAACGGGTATGAAAGTGTTTTTGAAAATTAAAAGCAATGATTCAAATATAAGATTTTATTAGCAGATATTTCAGTGTTATTGCTTTCAGTATTTTCTCTAACAGAGAATAGAATTGTTTTAGATTGGATTATCTATATAAATTATAAAGGTATTAAATTCTTGCTTATTTTTTTCTCCCTTGACATGGATTTGTGACTAAGAATGTTTGTTGGATATGGCTGTGATTTAGGAGTCTAAGAGAAACCCGGCTAGCTTTTCACTAGTTAAATTTCCTTTCAATGAGCCCTGGATAGTTTTTAAATGAGAAAAAGGATAGTAAGAAAAAAGAGGTATAGTTCCAGAAAAATGCATCTAGGGGAAAGTTGAGTAGTCACGTGTCTCAGAATTTTCATGGAGAGAGACAGGGTTTCCACACACACTAAATACATTAAGATATTGCAAAAGTCCCAGGTGACTGTACCTTCTAGCACTTCATTAATCAATGTTTAAGGATTTTTGACAAAGAAAAACATCCTTTGCTCTTTTGGGGCCTTTACATGGTTCTTTCTCTGAGAATTTCCTTTTGATAAGTTGCCATCCTTTCTGTATTCTATGAAAAGGTACCTCTCTCTGTTCCCACTGAAAGTTTGTGAGTCAGAGTTGAGTGGTTTTGTGTTGGAATGGCTAAGAAGAAAAACAATTTGAAATAAAAATATGAAGTAAATAGTCTTTGACAAGACTGAGCATGAGAAGAAAGAGAGAGCAATACTCTAGGTCCTCGGTACTGAAGGTGCCCTGTAAAGAGGACCACAGTTAGAGCCACTTAGAACTCCAAGCAGGGGAAGAGCAGAGGGGGACGAAGCTGGCTAGACTACACAATGTACGTGAGAAGTAAAATGTGACAAAGTAAAAACTAAGCTTGCATGAAGTCATTATTTAGGCAATATTCACTTTCTTTTCATCATCACTCCCATCCTTGAGGCTGCTGATTGTCCTTCTGTCAAACAGCCTGGGATAGGTGTCTCTTTTCTCCTGATGTGGTGGAAGTCACCTGGACTTTGAAGTCAGACAGGCTTGGGTCCGAATTCTTCTGCCTCCTCATAGTTGTGTGACTTGGGACACATTACATAACTCCTATATGCAACAGTTTCTTCATCTGCAAGAGGGGAAAAAGCATCCTCCTTGAGAGCTGGAAAGTGAAATTGTTAGTCACTCAGCTGTGTGACTCTGAGGCTTCATGGACTGGAGCTTGTCAGGCTCCTCTGTCCATAGAATCCTCCAGGCAAGAATACGGGAGTGGGTTGCCATTCCCTTCTCCATGAAATCTTCCCAACCCAGGATCAAACCCAAGTTTCCTGCATTGCTGGCAGATTCTTTACCATCTGAGGATTGGTGGAAGGATTAAAAGTGTCCAGCAGAGCAAGTGGTGGTTCCTTGTACTCAGCTGACAACTCTTGTTCCTCTCCCCATCTTACTTCTGCTGCCTCTCTGATTACTGATCATGTCAGTATTTGATGCGGAGAAGGCAATGGCACCCCACTCCAGTACTCTTGCCTGGAAAATCCCATGGATGGAGGAGTCTGGAAGGCTGCAGTCCATGAGGTCACTGAGGGTCGGACACGACTGAGCGACTTCACTTTCAATTTTCACTTTCCACTTCCATGCATTGGAGAAGGAAATGGCACCCCACTCCAGTGTTCTTGCCTGGAGAATCCCAGGGATGGGGGAGCCTGGTGGGCTGCCATCTATGGCGTTGCACAGAGTTGGACACGACTGAAGTGACTTAGCAGCAGCAGCAGCAGCATTTGATGATCACTTTTTATTGTAAGTCAAACATATGAGATAGTGAAAAGAAAGAAAGGAGTTAGAGAGCTCCACAGTGGAAATCTTACAAACTCAGCATCTCTTTTCTCCAAGGAGTCATTCATTTACTTTGTTAAACTATTAATATGGAGTCACTGACAACACAGGCTTTGTCTAGTTGTGGCGAGTGGGGGCTGCTTTTCTATGTGGTGTGCGGGCTTCTCATTCTATTGGCTTCTCTTGTGGAGCACAGGGTTTAGAGCACATAGTCTCTGTAGTTGCTGCTCGTGGGCTGTAGAACACAGGCTCAGTAGTTGTGGTGCCTGGGCTTAGTTGCTCCACAAAATGTGGAATCTTCCCAGAACAGGAATCTAACCTGTGTCCCCTGCATGGGCAGGCAGATTCTTATCTACTGCACCACCAGGGAGGTTTAAGACAATCTTTGTACTTATTAGGATGTAAATTTTTCCAACTGAGAAAGCAATAGGAGCCTTTTCTGTGATTTTCTTTAGCATACCAGCTGTTAAAGAAAGATTACTTGATTGAATCATTTTCTACCCACATAATTTATATTACCTGTACAACTTGACAGTGACTTTACAGAGAAGACATTACAAAATAGCTATTGACCACTGGACAGTATTGACATTTTATGTAAAGTTTCTTTACAAATTAACTCAGTGAATTCTTACAACAAGCACATGAGGTAGATATATTATTTTATTTGTAAGTGAAGAAGTGGAGGTTTAGAAAAGTCAAGTGCCTTGGCTCATGGCTACCCAGTAAACATCTGGGATTCACAATCACACCAGTTTGACTCTAAAATCCATGCCCTGTTTAATAAAACAGTCAAATAAGTCTAATCTAAGTAGGGCTGCTTTCTTTGAGAAGTTTTGTTTGAGTAGTTCATTGATAGCTGGAGAGATCACTTACACAGAACACTTGTTTCTCAGTGATGTTGGATAAGTTGAGTCTGGCTGTGCTCTGCTTTGATCCTGTATTTTTTTCATTAGGTCACACTCAATTTCACCTTTTACTTTGGTTGCCACTGACCTGGCAAGCAAACCTAGGGCATTGTGTCCCAGTTTTAGAGGCAAGAAAAAAAAAAGTTGCTTTATTTAAAAATACTGCTATGTCTGAAGTTTTCCTAGGGAGCTTTAAGCCCTCATTAAAGGCAACTCCATGAAATTTCAAACTATGCCTTACACAAAGATTTTTACCAAATAAATGTTTAAAGATTTCATAGACTTGAAAACCATCTTCTCTCTAGCAAGACAGAGAATAACAGGCCTGCATGACTAACTCAAGGAAACCTGATATTTCCCCTTAGTTGCTTCCAGTCCTATTCTGAACTCAATTTGTCCACACCATCTCTTTTTACCATCATCCTCATTCAAACTGTGCCCCCCTCCCCGCCCCATGACGTGACCCCCTACTTACGTCTCTAGTTTCCCGGTAACCAGCATGAATTACTACATTATGGTTTTTGTTTTTTGACCAGAGCGAGTTTATTTTTCTTGTTTTCCCTCAGCTCTTCCCTTGACCATCTTATATGTAGCTTCCTAGGTCTTAGCTTAATTGCTATTTCTTCAGAATGATGTTCCCCAATCATCACCTCTAAAGTGGCCATCAAGCCATTCTACAACTCATCTGTGTCTTATACTTCCCCCTCACAGTCAGTGGTATACTGATTGTTTTATTGTTTATTTACTAGTTTATTATTTCTTGATTTTCTCCATGAAAGAAGCAACTGTTTCAACTTTCCTCAGTATCTTCAGCACCATGGATAGTGCCAGAAATCTACTGGAGGCTCATGGAATGCTCGTGGAGGTTTTCATTTATATTAAGGAAAGAAGGTTACTCTAAAAGACAAAGACAGTCAAATGGCTATCACCAAAAAGTCCANTCAAATAGCTATCACCAAAAAGTCCACGAACAATAAATGCTGGAGAAAGTGCAGAGAGAAAGGAACCCTCATACACTACTGGTGGGAATGTAACTTGGTATAGCTACTATGGAGAATGGTATGAAGATTCCTTAAAAAACTTAAAATAGAGCTATGATATGACCCTGCAATCTCACTCTTGGAGATATACCCAGTACCGTTTACAATAGCCAAGACATGGAAGCAACCTAAATGTCCATTGACAGGGGTCTGGATAGAGAAGATGTGGTACATAAATATAATGAAATATTACTAAGCCTTTAAAAAGAATGAAATAATGCTATTTGCAGCAATATGGATGGACCTAGAGACTATCATACTGAGTGAAGTAAGTCAGACAGACAAGAAGAAATATCATATGATACACCACACTTATGGCAGAAAGTGAAGAGGAACTAAAAAGCCTCTTGATGAAAGTGAAAGAAGAGAGTGAAAAAGTTGGCTTAAAGCTCAACATTCAGAAAACAAAGATCATGTCATCCTGTCCCATCACTTCATGGGAAATAGATGGGGAAACAGTGGAAACAGTGCCAGACTTCCTTTTTTTGGGCTCCAAAATCACTGCAGATGGTGATTGCAGCCATGAAATTAAAAGACGCTTACTCCTTGGAAGAAAAGTTATGACCAACTTAGATAGCATATTCAAAAGCAGAGACATTACTTTGCCAACAAAGGTCCGTCTAGTCAAGGCTATGGTTTTTCCAGTGGTCATGTATGGATGTGAGAGTTGGACTGTGAAGAAGGCTGAGCACCGAAGAACTGATGCTTTTGAACTGTGGTGTAGGAGAAGACTCTTGAAAGTCCGTTGGACTTCAAGGAGATCCAACCAGTCCATTCTGAAGGAGATCAATCTTGGGATTTCTTTGGAAGGAATGATGCTAAAGCTGAAACTCCAGTACTTTGGACACCTGATGCGAAGAGTTGACTCATTGGGAAAGACTCTGATGCTAGGAGGTATTCGGGGAAGGAGGAGAAGGGGATGACAGAGGATGAGATGGCTGGATGGCATCACTGACTCGATGGACGTGAGTCTGAGTGAACTCCGGGAGTTGGTGATGGACAGGGAGGCCTGGTGTGCTGCGATTCATGGGGTCACNAGCACCGAAGAACTGATGCTTTTGAACTGTGGTGTAGGAGAAGACTCTTGAAAGTCCGTTGGACTTCAAGGAGATCCAACCAGTCCATTTTGAAGGAGATCAATCTTGGGATTTCTTTGGAAGGAATGATGCTAAAGCTGAAACTCCAGTACTTTGGACACCTGATGCGAAGAGTTGACTCATTGGGAAAGACTCCGATGCTAGGAGGTATTCGGGGAAGGAGGAGAAGGGGATGACAGAGGATGAGATGGCTGGATGGCATCACTGACTCGATGGACATGAGTCTGAGTGAACTCTGGGAGTTGGTGATGGACAGGGAGGCCTGGTGTGCTGCGATTCATGGGGTCACAAAGAGTCAGACACGACTGAGCGACTGAACTGAACTGAACTGAAAAAGAAATAATACAGTGAACTTATTTACAAAAACAGAAAGAACTTATGATTGCCAGAGGGAAAGAATGGGAAAGAGATAGTTAGGGAGTTTGGGATCAACATCTCTGCTGTATTTAAAATGGATAACTGACAAGATCCTGCTGTATAGCACATGGAATTCTGCTCAATGTTATGTGGCAGCCTGGGTGGCAGAGGAGTTTGGGGGAGAATGGATACATTTATATGGATGGGTCCCTTAACTTCACCTGACACTATCACAAAGTTGTTAATCGTCTCTACTCCAATATAAAATGTTTTTTAAAAGAAGGTGAAAGTGTGCATGTATAATATATATGATGTCTATCTGTCTATAATTAATTGATTGATCACTGGCTCTTTAAAAACGTAATCTAGATCATATCATTCTAAATACCTTTCAAGGCTTAAAAAGGCTGTACATAATTTGCTTTCCCCACATATATTCTGCTTTTTCCACATATATATTCACCAGGTATGTTATCTCCTCTTATATATATTTGCCAGGTATATTATCTCCATTATTTTATTTACTACTCACTCTTGTCTAGTCATTCTGACCTCTATACTGTTTCTCAAATATGCCAGGTATTTTACTGGCAACAGTGCTTCCTTCTGCCTGTGATGCTCATTTCTTAGATGCATCCCTTGCCTTCTTCAAGTGTTTGCTCAAACATTTGCATTTCAGTAAAGTAATGCTAATCTCTGTATCTGAAATTTCAATCCATGCCATTGCAGATTTTTCATATTCTCAATCCCCTATATTTTGCCTGTTATTCTCCATAGTATTTATCAGCTTACTTTTTATATGTTTATATATTTTATACAGTTGCTTATTTTTTGCTTGTATTTGTTGTTTATTTTCTGCCTCTCTCTAATAAAATATAAACCAGAACAGGAAAGGTATAGATTTTTAACTGTTTTTATTTCACTCTTATATCCCAAGCTCCTCAAGTAGTCCCCAGGATGTGATAGGTTTTCAATTCTCTTTGTTGAAATAAACAAACATATATTAACAAATTAAATGTTTTATGTTCCGAGAATCTTAAATTCTGATGAATTCAGTGGCTGCTGGTATTTGATTTCTAAATCTGTTTACTATAACCTCAACCTACCCATCAACCTATCTTGAAATTTTAAATCACCAAGGATAAAAGGAGGTCTGAAATGTGTTTTAAAAAAAGAAGGAAAAAGGGTTTACCTACATGTGAATGAAAAATCAGATCTTGTTTGTTGTCAAAAAATCTTCAGTGTTTAAAGGAAAGTAATTTTGGTAGAACTCTATACATTTCTAAATTATCAATCAACCCACTCTAAGAGCAAAATAGAGGGGCTTTTCGGAATGCAATGATTTAAAAGGTTTATCTCCCATAAAGTTTCTGAAATGTTGCTTGAGGTTATACTCCAGAAAAATGAAAAAAGAATCTTAAAAAAGTGATGTCGAAGAAACAGTGGGCCTAAAACAGTAATGCCATAAAAAGAAACCATATGTTGAGAGCTATACTGCTAGCCTGAAATACAACTGAAGGCAATTAGAACAGAAAGTCCTGTGATGATTCCATTAGACACTAAAGTGAGTGCCATTACAATTTGTATGAGGAAGAAAGTGGGAAATTTTAAAGATATGATGTAGGCACAAGTTTCTTTTTTCTTTTTCAAGAAAAAGAAAATACAATGAGAATTGCTGTACAAGAATGTCATGACCCGTTTCAGAAAAAAATGGACAAATGGTTTATAATGGTAAATGATATGAATAAAAAGAGAAACCATATTATTATTATTATTTGATCAATTTGCATTGTTGTACAGCAGAAATCAATAAGTATTATAAAGCAATTATCCTCCAAATAGAAAGAATAAAAAAATAAATAGCTGGGGTTTTAATCTTGAATTTCTAATTTTCTTGTTACCCAACAGCCAGTTCAGTTTTTTTTAAGTTTAAGCTTGCCTTTTGGCCAAAACTGTAACTGTATTATTCTGCTCTGTATATCTTTTTGTCCATATCAAAGGTTGGGAGGTAATTAGTGTTTCTATTGCTTTCAGGTTTGTCAGTTGCTGTATGCATTTCAGCCAGTTCCTGTTTTGTTTTGAACCTGTTTGATGAAGATTCATGACTACTTTTATTGTTTTTTTTTCTTTTTATTTTTTTTTATTGAAGGATAATTGCTTTACAGAATTTTCCTGCCTTCTGTCAAACCTCAACATGAATCAGTCATGGGTGTACATATATCCCCTCCCTTTTGAACTTCCCACCCACCTCCCTCCCCATCCCACCCCTCTAGGTTGATACAGAGCCCCTGTTTGAGTTTCCTGAGCCATCTAGCAAATTCCTGTTGGCTATCTATTTTACATATGGTAATGTAAGTTTCTATGTGACTCTTTCCATACATCTCACCCACTCTATCCATTCATCTGTTGGTGAACATCTAGGTTGCTTCCATGTTCTAGCTATTGAAAATAGTACTGCAGTGAACAATGGGATACATGTGTCTTTTTCAATTTTGGTTTCCTCAGAGTATATGGCTAGGAGTGGGATTGCTGGGTCATATGGTGGTATTATTCCTAGTTTTTTATGGAATCTCTACACTGTCTTCCATAGTGGTTATATCAATTTACATTCCCACCAACAGTGCAAGAGTGGTCCCTTTTCTCCACACTCTCTCCAGCATTTATTGTTTGTAGACTTTTTGATGATGATCAGTCTGACTGGTGTGAGGTGATATCTCATTGTGGTTTTACTAGCATTTCTCTAATAATGAGCGAGGTTGAGCATCTTTTCATGTGTTTGTTAGCCATCTATATGTCTTCTTTGGAGAAATGTCTGTTTAGGTCTTTTCCTCACTTTTTGATTGGATTTTTTTTTTTGGCATTGAGTTGTATGAGCAGCTTGTATATTTTGGAAATTAATCCTTTGTCAGTTGTTTCATTTGCTATTATTTTTCCCCATTCTGAGGGTTGTCTTTTCATCTTGCTTATCGTTTCCTTTGCTGTGCAAAAACTTTTAAGTTTAATCAGGTCCCACTTGTTTATTTTTGTTTTTATTTCCA
>SJYQ01014815.1:66636-76797 GCA_006410935.1 Redunca redunca
TCCGAGTCTTTGCAACCCCATGAACTGCAGCACGCCAGGCCTCCCTGTCCATCACCAACTCCCGGAGTTCACCCAAACTCATGTGCATCGAGTCAGTAATGCCATCCAGCCATCTCATCCTCTGTCATCCCCTTCTCCTCCTGCCCCCAATCCCTCTCAGCATCAGGGTCTTTTCCAATGAGTCAACTTTTCGCAGGAGGTGGCCAAAGTACTGGAGTTTCAGCCTCAGCATCAGTCCTTCCAATGAGCATCCAGGACTAGACTCCTTTAGGATTGACTGGTTGGATCTCCTTGCAGTCCAAGGGACTCTCAAGAGTCTTCTCCAACACCACAATTCAAAAACATCAGTTCTTCAGCACTCAGCTGTCTTCACAGTCCAACTTTCACATCCATACATGACCACTGCAAAAACCATAGCCTTGACTAGACAGACCTTTGTTGGCAAAGTAATGTCTCTGCTTTTCAATATGCTATCTAGGTTGGTCATAACTTTTCTTCCAAGGAGTAAGCGTCTTTTAATTTCATGGCTGCAATCACCATCTGCAGTGATTTTGGAGCCCCTCAAAATAAAGTCTGACACTGTTTCCACTGTTTCCCCATCTATTTCCCATGGAGTGATGGGACTGGATGCCATGATCTTCGTTTTCTGAATGTTGAGCTTTAAGCCAACTTTTTTACTCTCCTGTTTCACTTTCATCAAGAGGCTTTTAGTTCTTCTTCACTTTCTGCCATAAGGTTGGTGTTATCTGCATATCTGCGGTTATTGATATTTCTTTCATCAGTGTCTTATAATTTTCTGTGTACAGTTCTTTTGTCTCCTTAGTTAAGTTTATTCCTAGATATTTAATTCTTTTTGTTGTAATGGTTAATGGGATTGATTCTTTAATTTCTCTTTCTGATTTTTCATTGTTTGTATATAGAAAAGTAAGTGACTTCTGTGTATTGATTTTGTATCCCTCAACTTTGCTAAATTCACTGATTAGCTCTAGCAATTTTCTGATACTATCTTTAGTGTTTTCTATGTACGTATCATGTCATCTGCAAACAGTGAGATTTTTGCTTCTTCTTTTCTGATCTGGATTCCTTTTATTTCTTTTTCTTCTCTGATTGCTGTAGCTAGGACTTCCAAAACTATGTTGAATAATAGTGGTGAAAGTGGACACCCTTGTCTTGTTCCTGACCTTAGTGGGAATGCTTTCAGTTTTTCACCACTGAGATAATGTTTGCTGTAGGCTTATCATATATGGCTTTTACTATATTGAAGTAGGTTCTTTCTATGCTCATTTTTTGAAGAGTTTTAACCATATATGGGTGCTGAATTTTGTCAAAGGCTATCGAGATTATCATATGATTTTTATCTTTCAATTTGTTAATATGGTATATTACATTGATTGATTTGCGTTTATTGAAGGATCCTTGCATTCCTGGAATAAACCCAACTTGATTATGATGTATGAGCTTTTTGTGTTGCTGAATTCTGTGGTAAGATTTTGTTGAGGAGTTTTACATCTATGTTCATCAGTGATATTGGCCTGTAGTTTTCTTTTTTTTGTGTTATCTTTGGTTTTGGTATCAGGGTGATGGTGACCTCATAGAATGAATTTGGAAGTGATCCTTTCTCTGCAATTTTTTGAAAGAGTTTTAGGAGGATAGGCATTAGCTCTTCTCTGAATGTTTGATAGAATTCTCCTGTGAAGCCATCTGGTCCTGGGCTTTTGTTTTTTGGGGGAGATTTTTTTAAATCACAGCTTCAATTTCAGTGCTTGTAATTGGGTTGTTCATAATTTCTATTTCTTCCTGGTTCAATCTTGGAAGATTGAACCTTACTAAGAATCTGTCCATTTCTTTCAGGTTATCCATTTTATTGCTAGATAGTTGTTTGTAATAGTCTCATAATCCTTTGTACTTCTGGATTGCCTGTTATAACCTCTCCTTTTTCATTTCTAATTTTGTTGATTTGATTATTCTCTCTTTTTTCCTTGATGAGTCTGGCTAAAGGTTTGCCAATTTTCTTTATCTTCCCAAAGAACCAGCTTTTAGTTTTATTAATCTTTACTATTGTTTCTTTCATTCCTTTTTCATTTATTTTTGCTCAGATCTTTATGATTTCTTTCCTTCTACTACTTTTTTTTTTTTGGTTTGTTCTTTTTCCAGTTGTTTTAGGTGTAAAGTTAAGTTGTCTATTCAATGTTTTTCTTGTTTCTTGAAGTAGGATTGTATTGCTATAAATTTCCCTCTTAAGACTGCTTTTACTGAATCCCATAGGTTTTGAGTTGTCATGTTTTCATTGTCATTTGTTTCTGGAAATTTTTTGATTTCCCTTTTGGTATTTCAGTAACCTGTTGGTTATTTAGAAATGTGTTGTTTAATCTCCATGTGTTTGTGCTTCTTACAGGTTTTTTCTTGTAATTGATATCTAGTCTCATAGTGTTGTCATTGGAAAAGATGCTTGATACAACTTCAATTTTCTTAAATTTACTGAGGTTCAATTTGTGACCCAAGATGTGGTCTATCCTGGAGAATGTTCCACGTATTCTTGAGAAGAAGGTGTATTCTTCTGCATTTGGATAGAATGTCCCAAAGATATCAATGAGATCCATCTCATCTAATGTATCATTTAAGACTTGTGTTTCCTTATTAATTTTCTGTTTTGATGATCTGTCCGTTGGTGTGAGTGGGGTGTTAAAATCTCCTACTATTACTGTGTTACTGTCAATTTCTCCTTTTATGTCTGTTAGTGTTTGTCTTATGTATTGAGGTGCTCCTATGTTGGGTGCATAGATATTTACAATTGTTATGTCTTCCTCTTGGATTGATCATTATGTAGTGTCTTTCCTTATCTCTTGTAATCTTCTTTAAGGTCTATTTTTTCTGATGTGAGGATTGCTACTCCAGCTTTCTTTTGCTTCCCATTTGCATGGAATATATATTTCCATCCTCTCACTTTCAGACTATCTGGGTCTTTAGGTCTGAAGTGAGTTTTTTGTAGACAGCATATATATGGGTCTTATTTTTGTATCCATTCTCTGTCTTTTGGTTGGAGCACTTAATCCATTTACATTTAAAGTAATTATTGATATATATATTCCTATTGCCATTTTCTTAATTGTTTGGGGTTGATTTTGTAGATCTTTTTTCTTCTGTTGTATTTCTTGACTATATAAGTCCCTTTAATAGTTGTTGTAAAGCTGGTTTGGTGGTACTGAATTCTCTTAACTTTTGCTTGTCTGAAAAGCTTTTTATTTCTCCATTAGTTTTGAATGAAATCCTTGCCGGGTACACTAATGTTAATTGTAGATTTTCCCCTTTCAGTACTTTAAATATATCCTACCATTCCCTTCTGGCCTACAGAGTTTCTGTTGAAAGATCAGCTGTTAAGTGCATGGGGTTTCCCTTGTATGTTACTTGTTGCTTCTCCCTTGCTGCTTTTAATATTCTTTCTCTGTATTTAGTCTTTGTTAGTTTGATTAGTATGTGTTTTGGTGTGTTTATCTTTGCGTTTATCCTATATGGGACTCTTTGTGCCTCTTGAACTCGACTGACTATTTTCTTTTCCCTGTTGGGGAAATTTTCAACCATAATCTCTTCAGAAACTTCCTCATATCCTTTATTTTTCTGTTTTTCTTCTGGGACCCCTATAATTTGAATGCTGGTGCATTTAGTATTGTCCCAGAGGTCTCTGAGATGATCCTCAGCTCTTTACATTCTTTTTACTTTATTCTGCTCTTCAGAAGTGATTTCCACCATTTTATATTCCAACTCATTGATTCATTCTTCTGCTTCAGATATTCTGCTATTGATTCCATCTAGAGTATTTTTAATTTCAGTAATTGTGTTGTTTATCTCTGTATGTTTATTCTTTAATTCTTCTAGGTCTTTGTTAATTGATTCTTGCATTTTTTCCATTTTGTTTTCAAGTTTTTTTAAAAATCATCTTTACTATCATTATTCTGAATTCTTTTTCAGATTGTTTGCCTATTTCCTCTTCATTTATTTGGACTTCTGGGTTTCTAGTTTGTTCCTTCATTTGTTTAGTATTTCTATGCCTTTTCATTTTTTTTAAAAAAAACTTATTGTGTTTGAGATCTCCTTTTCCCAGGCTTCAAGTTTAAATTCTTTCTTCCTGTTGGTTTCTGCTGGTGGCCTAGAGGGTAAAGCGTTGCCTGCGATGTGGGGGACCCAGGTTCGATCCCTGGGTCAGGAAGATCCACTGGGAAGGAAATGGCAACCCACTTCAGTACTCTTGCCTGGAAAATCCCATGGACAGAGAAGCCTGGTAGGCTACATTCCATGGGGTCACAAAGAGTCGGACACAACTAAGCAATAACACGTTTCTCCTGAGGTTAGTCCAATGGTTTGTGTAAGTGTTTGTAAAGGATGAGATTTGTGCTGAGTTTTTGTTTCTTTGTTTGTTTTCCTCTGATGGGCAAGGCTGAATGAGGTGGTAATCCTGTCTGCTCATGATTGGGTTTGTATTTTTGTTTTGTTTATTGTTTAGATGAGGCATCCTGCACAGGGTGCTACTGTGGTTGGGTGATACCAGGTCTTGTATTCAAGTGGTTTCCTTTGTGTGAGTTCTCACTATTTGATACTCCCTAGAAGAAACAGAGTAGCCATCATGGTCAACAAAAGAGTCTGAAATGCAGTACGTGGATGCAATCTCAAAAATGACGGAATGATCTCTGTTCATCTCCAAGGCAAACCATTCAGTATCATGGTAATCCAAGTCTATGCCCCAACCAGTAATGCTGAAGAAGCTGAAGTTGAATGGTTCTGTGAAGACCTACAAGACCTTTTAGAACTAACACCCCCCAAAAATGTCCTTTTCATTATAGGGGACTGGAATGCAAAAGTAGGAAGTCAAGATACACCTGGAGTAACAGGCAAATTTGGCCTTGGAACACTAATCTAGAGCCATACCTCCTGGAATGTGAAGTCAAGTGGGCCTTGGAAAGCATCGCTACGAACAAAGCTAGTGGAGGTGATGAAATTCCAGTTGAGCTGTTTCCAATCCTGAAAGATGATGCTGTGAAAGTGCTGCACTCAATATGTCAGCAAATTTGGAAAACTCAGCAGTGGCCACAGGACTGGAAAAGGTCAGTTTTCATTCCAATCCCAAAGAAAGTCAATGCCAAAGAATGCTCAAACTACCGCACANTTGGGGGCAGGAGGAGAAGGGGATGACAGAGGATGAGATGGCTGGATGGCATCACTGACTCTATGGATGTGAGTCTGAGTGAACTCCGGGAGTTGGTGATGGACAGGGAGGCCTGGAGTGCTGCAATTCATGGGGTCACAGAGTCGGACACGACTGAGTGACTGAATTGAACTGAACTGAGGGTTAATTCTAGACATCAATGAGTTCACACTGAAGAGAAGCCTTATAAATGTACAAAGTGTGGCAAAGCCTTTAAACAGAACTCAAGTCTTAATCATCATCAGCAACTTCATACTGGGAAGTCCGACCAATTTAACAAATACAGTGAAGTCATTACTTGCTGCTCAAGTCTTACTGAACATCAGGTAATTCATTCATTCTAGAGAAAAGCCTTATAAATGTAAGGACTGTGGCAAAGGATTTATCAAAATTACGAGCCTTATTCCACATTGCTGAATCCATACCAGAGAGAAACCTTATAAATGTAAGGAATGTGGCAAAGCCTTTACTCAAATTTCAAGACTTACTCAACATCAGCGAATTCATACTAGAGAGAAACCTTATACATGTAAAGAATGTGGCAAAGCCTTTCATCAGAGCTCAAGTTTTCATAAACATCAGTAAATTCATACTGAAAAGAAACCTTACAAATGAAAGGAATGTGGCAAAGGCTTTAATCAGGGTGGTCATCTCACGAGACATTTGAGAGTACACCCTAGTAATGAAACAAGTGATGGAAGAAATTTGTCCTAAACATACACCAGAAAACATGAGATTTTATACAAGAAACACACGGGAATTGTGTAATAAATATGTAGAAAAGTATTTAATCAAAACTCAAATCTAAGTAAATATCAGAGATGGCTTATTAGAAAGCATTTTGTCAATCCTGTTTTCTGAAGTTACTCTGAAGGAGAATTACTGCAGAGAGTAATCCGTAGTTAAAACACATAGAAAATTGATATGTTAGTATGGATCATGAGATGAACGGTTGGTGTTTAAGAAGTTACAGTTATTAGCATTGTATCCTTGTTTAGAATGACATGATTTGAGATTATTTGAAAACCAAAATGAATGTAATTCAACTCTCAAATACTCCATGCTAGGCTTTGTATCTTGGAGAGGGCAATGGCACCCCACTCCAGTACTCTTGCCTGGAGAATCCCATGGATGGAGGAGCCTGGTGGACTGCAGTCCATGGGGTCGTGAAGAGTTGGACATGACTGAGTGACTTCACTTTCACTTTTCACTTTCATGCATTGGAGAGGGAAATGGTAACCCACTCCAATGTTCTTGCTGGGAGAATCCCAGGGACAGGGGAGCCTGGTGGGCTGCCTTCTGTGGGGTCACACAGAGTCAGACACGACTGAAGTGACTTAGCAGCAGTAGCAGAAAGGTTAATTCTCCGGTAGTCCAGGGTCTTGGAGTCAGTGTTCCCACTCCAAAGGCTCAGGGCTTGATCTCTTTCCAACAAAAGGAACTAGATGATGTTCACACACGGAAAACATGTCTATGTCCTTCACAATCACCATCTCATCATGGTCTTCATCAAATATAGCATCATTTAGAACTTCTGTTTTTGTAGGGGTAGAAGGAAACTTCTAGGGGAAATTCCACACAAAAGGAAAATTATACCTAATGAAATTTCTTTTGCATGAATGATAATAGTAATTAGCAGTATCCTGGATGTTTTGTGATCAGCACCAAAAATTAGAGTTCTCTGAGGAATTCAGAATTGCACAGCCAATGCATCGTCTGGAGGACAGCATTTAAAAATGATGGAAGAAGACCTAGAACACCGAACATGTGTCCAACTTAAGCGACAGAGACAAAGAATGGGGCCTTCCTACTGCTTTCAAAATTAAGACAGAAAAAGACACAGAGAGTGAAACCTAACAAGGCATCCAGAAACCATATTGTTTTAACTTTTAAAAATTGTTTATTTTATTAAGGCAAGTTTACTTACAATGAAAATTATAGATAGACCTTAAGGGCATCGTTTGATGTTGTTACCTATATTCCATCATTCCAGAAATTTCCCTCATTCCCCTTTACAAAAGTCCTTGCTCACAGGCTACCAATGTTCTGTGTTTCTTTCATCATGGATCAGTTTTTTTACTTCTAGAACTTTATTTAAATGAAATAACATGGCTCTTTTGTTTCCATTTTTGGATAACCATAGTTTTTTTTTTTTAGATTTAAGCACAATTGCTAGTATTCTTACTGTGTTTTTATTGCTTTATAGTATTTTTTATATGTGTATATCACAAGTTGTTCCTTCTTTCTCCTATTGATGAATGTTCTGGCTATGTCTAGTTTTGGGCTACCTTGGATGAAACTACCATGTATATTCTTATACACATATTTTTGCAAACGTTTGCTTTATTATTCTTTGGGTAAATATGCATGACCATAATTGCTGAGTCATAGGATAGGTATATGTGCAGTCTTATAAGAAACTGCCTAATGGTTTTACAAAGAAACATTTTACATTCCTAACAGTAGTGTAAGTGTAAGAGTTTAGGTTAACCACATCTCTGTCAATATTTAACCAACTGCTGTTGGTTAACCAACATTCAGTTTTAAACTCCAACATTCAGGCCAACTACTATTAATCTCTTACATTTCAGACATTTTAGTGAGTTTGTAATGATATTTAAAAGTGGTTTTAGTTTGAGTTTCATTTGTGATTAAAGATGCTGAACGCTTCTTCATATGCTTATTGGCCATTTTCAGATATTTGTTTTCAAAGTGTCCAAGGTTTTTGCCCATTTAAAAAAATTAGTCTTTCTTTTTTGCTATTAACTATAGAGGTTCTTATTGTATTCTGGAAAGCGGTCCTTTATTAGATCTATGTATTGTGAAAATTTTCCCCTTGTCTATGGTTTTACCTATTTATACTCTTATAGTTTTTTCTTTTAAGAGCTGAAGTGCTGAATTTTGATGAAATTGAATTTATCATTATATGTTTATGATGAGTGCCTTTTGTGTCCATCCAAGAAATTTCTGCTTAATCCAATGAAGGTATTCTCCCATAGTTTCTTATAGAAGCTTTATAGATTTATTTTCCTTTGGTCTATGATCTATTTGAAATTAACTTTTGTGTATGGGTGAGATAAGGATTGAGATTCAATCATATACATATCTAGTTGTTTCAGTACAATTTGTTGAAAAATCTTTTCTTTCCCTTATGAATTGCTTTGATGTCTCTATAAGTGAGGGTGCATTTCTGTACTTTTTTCCATTCCTTCTTTTTGTTGACTTTCTTCCAACACCAAAATACTTTGATTACTGTGGCTTCACATTAAGTATTATGACATGAGAATGCAAATCTTCCCATTAGAACCTATCGAGATTGTTTCAGCTGCTCTAGGTCCTTTGTTCTTCCCAATAAATTTTAGAATCAACTTGTCAATTTCTACAAAAAGCCTACTGTGCTTTTATTGGGAATATGTTAAATATAGAATGTGTTAATCTGAAGAGAACTGACATCTTAAAAATACTGAATCTTCCAAGACTGAAAGAAGATGGATCTTTCCATTTATATTTATATTTTAAATTCCTCTCAGAAAGTTGATGTGCTTTTTGGTGTAGAAGTACAAAATATCTCTTAGTACATTTATATCCAAGTGTTTTTCTTTAATACACCTGCAAAATGTATCACTTAAAAATTTTCCAATTTTTTACTGCTTGTTTTACAAATAAACTGATATTTAAGTATATTATACCTATCTTTTATGATTGTACTAAATTTGCTTACTAGCTCTGGTAGGTATTTTGCATATTTCTTATGATTTCCTATGTATACATCACATCTGCAAAAAACCAGTTTTGCTTTCTAATCTGTATGGCTCATATATCTTTTTCTTCATTTAGTGCACTAGCTATGAGCTTCAGTCTTATTTTGAATAGAATTTTAAGAGCAAATAATGACTTAACAACTTCCAAGTTTAATGAAAAAATACAATCCTAAGCAGCATAAATACAAAAAAGGCTACATTATAGTAAAATATCTAAAAACCAAGTTTATAAGAGAAAATCTTAAAAGATATATTTGTTATATGGGAGCAAAGGTAAAAAATATCATTAGTTCTCATCAGAAGTAATGCAAGCCTGAATGCCAGCGACTAACATTTTCAAAGTGATTGACAGTGGAATAAAAGCTGTCAACCTCACATTTCTGCATTTATTCATTTTTTTTTTTAAATGAAGGTAAAATAAAGACTCTTTCAGATAAACAAAAGCTAAGAGAATTTGCCTATGTAGGCTTCCCTGGTGGCTCAGACGGTAAATAATCTGCCTGCTGTGTGGGAGACTTGGGTGAAATCCCTGGGTTGGGAATATCTCCTGGAGGAAGGCATGGCAACCCACTCCAGTATTCTTGCCTGGAGAATCCCCATGGACAGAAGAGCCTGTTGGGCTACAGTCCATGTGGTTGTAAAGAGTCAGACACTACTGAGTGGCTAAGCACACAGGCTTATACTACAAGAAATGTTAACAGGAGCTCTTCAGGATAACGGAAAAGTGTATTAGTAGATATTTGGACCTACCTGATGGAATGAAGAGCAGCTAAAATGATAAACATGTTGGTATATACAAAAGAATTTTCGAATTTGTTAATTTATTTAAAAGATTCTTGACTATTCAGAGCAAACAAATATTTACAATACATTGTAAGGTTTCTAACACTTGGAGAAGTGAAATGTATGATGATATTACTGCAAAGTGGAGATTGGAGTCATTATCTAAATGTTATAGCTTTAAAAATAAGATGTCATAGTATTAACTCAGGACAGAAAGTGTTTCAGTTAAAGATACACATTGTAATTGTTAGAGCAATCACTAAATACTTAAACAAAATGTTATGACTAAAGTATTCAACAAAAGAGATTAAACAAAATTTAAAAAATCAGTTACTCCAAAAGAGAGTGAATATTTCACTTGGTGGCATAGAATTACATATCCTTTTAAAAATAATAGGTTAACAGTAATATAAGCCAAAA
>SJYQ01014815.1:77769-101103 GCA_006410935.1 Redunca redunca
AACTTTATAGATTAATTTGGAAAGTTTGATGTCTTTTCAATATTGGTTTTTCCTTTTCAATATTATATGATATTTTCCCACTTATTCTGGATTCTTTTTATGTCCTTCAATAAAATTTTATAGTATTTTCCATAAAAGTCTTGCATACTTCTTATAAAGTTTATTCCTAGAAATTTTATAGCATTTGCTTCTTTTATGGTAAATAGAATCTTTTAATAGAAAATATATTGGCTGTGGTATATTGCTCTTGTACCTTGTATATTTCCTTCCTGATCTTTCTTGTTAGTTTAGCAGTTCAAGCTTATATGATTTTTAAGTGGGAAAAACCTTCTACTGACAATGAGGCAAAAATCAGGCATGAATATTTTCCCAGTTTTGTTTGTGTAAAAAGAAATTACTAAGATTTTAAAACATAAAAATATTTGAAAATATCTGAGACAGTGTTTGAAATACATGAGACAAACACTATATGATTACTTCTACATAGAATCTAAAAAACAAAAGAAATGAACAAACACAACAAACAGAAACAGAGTCACAGATTCAAGAATGAACTGGTGGTTTCTAGAGGGGACGGAGATGAAGAGATGAATGAAATAGGTGGAAGGTTATGAGGTACTAATGTCCAGTTACGAAATGAATGAATCATGAGGATTAAACGTACAGCATGGGAAAGAGTCGATAATAACATTAGCTCTTTGTATAGTGACAAGTTACTCTACTTATCCTGATGATCATTTAGTAATATATAGAGATATTAAATAAATATGTTGTGCACCAGAAACAACACAGTGTTGTAGGTAACATACCTCAAGAACAAACATATTAAAGGAGATAAGAGGGGAAGAGATAAATTAGGAGTTTGAGATTAACATAATACACACTGCTATATATGAAATGAACAAGCTACTGTATAGCATAGGGAACTGTATTCAATATTTTATAATAACATAATGGAAAATAATCTGAAAAAGACTAGACATAAACATATATGTATAACTGAATCACTTTGCAATGCACTTGAAACTAACACAACACTGTAAATTAACTAACAACAAAGGACAAACAGACTCAGAGAAATAAAGAGAGATCAGATTTGTGGTTACCAGAGGTGGCAGTGGTGGGAGATGGAGGTGGGGAGGAATGAATGAAGGTGATCAAAAGGTACAAAGTTCCAGTTATGAAGGGAAGCTAAGTACAGAAGATGTAATGTACAACATGATTACTATAATTAATGATTAAGAGAGTAAATCCTGAGTTCTCATCACAAGGAAAGATCTTTGTTTCTTCTTTAAAAAATTTGTATCTATACAAGATAATGGAGGTTCACTAAATTTGTTGTAGTCATCATTTCATGACATATGTAAGTCAGAGCAATATGTTGTACACCTTAAGCCTGTACAGTGCTGTATGTCAATTATGTAATAATAACACTGGAAAGAAAATCCCAAATTGACAAAGGCAAAAAATGATAATCATCATTGTTGTCATTAGTTTAGAGAGTCTTTTATACTGCAGACCCTTTTTAGAAGACTTCTTAGTAATAGATTTTAGAAACCCTGAAAGGGTCCTACACTTTGATGAAGAATTTAATTTTTTAAGAAATTCTAAGATAAGCATTTCTGAGGCATATTAATGATATTAATGATTGTANTATTAATGATTGTACATGAACAGCAGTGGTTTAAACAGTTTGGCAAATGCTTACTTAAATAAAGCTTTTAACTATGAGAATTTCTCAGAATTTTAATGTGCTAATGTATATTGTGAGCTTTTATATTCCCAAAAGATATAAACAAACACTCTTGTCTAAACTTATTTGACTACAGAACCATTTTGTGGGGGGGAGTACTTCAAGAGATCAAACCACCATATATTATGGTTTGAGAAATATTATCTTAATCACATTATTATGAAAGCCTGTAAAACTGAGCTATATAGATGTTCATAACAACATTGCATATAAAAGCAAAGGTAGTTAACACTTCATAATTGTTTGAGTAGGTTCATTATAAATAAAGAATTCTAGATCTCTTTAATTGAATACTGTAGTAATAAAATATGGTTTAGAAGAGTAATTAATGCAGAAAGTATTTGTGATATTTTATAAAGTAAAAAATCAGGTTGTAAAGCATTAACTATGGTATCTAGGATACTTTGGGGTAGATGCATGCATAGAAATATGGAAGGAGAACTGTCAAAATTTAATAGGTATAATTGCTATTTCGTAATTATTTGTGACTCTGATTTTCTTTTTCTCATTTGTTCTTCTTATAATGTACACAGATCACCTCTAAAATTGTAAAAAAAAATGTTTTTATGTTATTGCAAAAGATTTGTCTTTTATAGCTCTGTAAATTAATGTCAAATGTGACTCTTGCACCCCTCCATTTCTTTTTTTTTCGGGGGGGTGGTTTAGTCTCTATTAAATTCTTTCTCACTGAAAATTTTTTTACTTGTGTCTTCATTTAATATTGTGTACAGCTGTCCTCATACTTTCAAGGTGACATTTCATACATGAATTTTTTTATTCGCACTTTATCTTTGGTGCAGGAAATAATACCCTTTTAAAGCATCTGTTGCATTTTAAAATGTGTATTCAGATCATATCTTCTGCTTTAATTATTAACCTCATAACTGAGGTTGCATGAAATTTGAACACTCCCTAGTTCTGAGGACGTTATGACATATGTAGAGCCGGCTGACAAGGGCTTTGACTCAGGAAAAATGCATATTTTGTGGTAATTCTTTTTGCTTTCCAACTCTATTCATAAAACTGTGGATGCTCTTTGAAGGAACCACTATGCACCTGGGCAACTGGGCAACTCTTTGAAGGAATCACCAATCTCCTTGTTTTCTTTTTGAACTAGGCTCATACATGTAAAAGGCTTCTTCACTGGCTTAGCGATAAAGAATTTACCTGCAATGCAGGAGATGTGGATTCAATCCATGGGCTGGGAAGATCACCCAGAGGAGGAAATAGTAACCCACTCTAGTATTCTTGCCTGGAAAACCCCATGAACAGAGGAGCATGGCAGGCTACAGTCCATAGGTTTGCAGAGTAGAACACAACTGAGTACTCTCACACGTTTAAAAAACTCCTTTTCACTGTTTTTGTACTTCTGATGTCAGCTTTTCTGGCCACATTCTCATTCCAGTTCCTTATATGGTCCCCATGTCCTTATTAATAGCAATTCATCTTTTGAACTTTCTCCACCATACTTCTCTCTCCCACGTATAATTCTGTTTTTTCTTTCATTATCAAGAAGCATTTCCCTCAGTTCTTTGACCTTTGGGAACCAACCTCATAAACTTCTCTGTTCTAGTGTTAACTCTCAAGGAAACCACAGGACAACTCTACGTTTAATGTCACGGACATGTATCAGGCCCCAGAGAATCTTCTTTCTCTGTAGGCATCCCAATTCAGGCTGCTGCTTTCTCTTTTTAGTGATCAAACATTTACTGCAGCCTGGGTATCTTCACTCCTCAGGACTCAGATTCAGGAGATTGGGAGGACTTTCCAGATTTATTTATTTTATTACTGTAATATAATTGCTTTACAATGTTGTGTTGGTTTCTGGTGAATGGCTACATGAATCAGCTCTAAAAGTGTCTATGTATATATTAATATGTTATTAATATATACATATATATAGTATATATATATATATCCCCTCCCTCTTGAACCTCCCTCCCCACCCCCATCCCACCCCTTGAGGTCGTCACAGAGCACTGAGCTGAGCTCCCTGTGCTATACAGCAGCTTCCCACTAGCTATCTATTTACACATGATAGTGTGTATTATCCAGATTTAAAGAGTAGCGGGAACAAAGGCACAGAAGAGGGAAGCAGAATGGCATCCAAAACTTTTGGGAACAGCTAAAGTACAATAGCCGGTGGGGAGTGGGATAGTATAGTAAAGGGATCCAATCAGGAAGGATCCAGTGGTCCATATGGGGGGAGTATGAATTTTAACCAGAAGAATCCAGTGACCTCATCAATAAGCAAACAACTTGACTGTATTTATACATCAGAAAGATCTGGTGAGATACCATGAAATAAAGGGGACTGAGTTTGGGGGCTGAGTATTGGTGGAGGAAATTGATTAGAAGGTTAATGAAGACTTGATATTTAGACGGAGGAATGTTATTAGATAAAAATGTTGGTAGGAGACTTGAGAAATGAGTTGGCAATGATCAAACACCCAACTCAAAAGTTTTTTTTCCATGCAAATTTTAGTATTATTTGTTCTAGTTCTGTGGAAAATGCCATTGGTATTTTGATAAGACTTGCTTTGAATCTACAGATTGCTTTGGGTAGCCTGCCTGTAACTTTGTATCTAGAAGTGCTAGTAAGTCCCTGCCTCTTGGGTTCATGCCCTAAAATTTGTATGAATCTCCTTCATGTATGACCCAGGTGCTTTCAAACGGCTGCCTCTGCACCAGGACTGAGAATGTAAGAGTTTTTGTGTTCCTGTTTAAAATTTATTTTTTGTCCATATCAAGGGACATGCAGGATCTTAGTTCCCTGATCAGGGAGGGAACCCGTGCCCCCTGCATTGGGAGCTCTGAGTTATTAACTTCTGGACCACGAAGGAAGTCCCTTTGTGTTTCTTTTAAGAGTGAAGTGTGGCTCTTCTGAACCTGAGCCCTGCTAGTTTTTAAAGCCAGACCTTAGGGGGCTTGTCTTTCCAGTGCAGATTCTCTGGACATGGTATCCAGTTGTGGGGTGTGGATCTCTTGCTCCTCAGGGAGGACCTCCACACTGTAAATACCCCTCCTGCTTGTGTGTTGCCATGCCAATGCTATGGGTTGAGGCCAGAACTGCCCCTCTGCTCTTGTATGTGCTACATCACTTCACTCATGTCTGACTCTTTGCGACCCTATAAACCGAAGCCTGCCAGGCTCCTTTGTCCATGGGATTCTCCAGGCAAGAATACTGGAGAGGGTTGCCACTTCCTCCTCCAAGGGATCTTCCTGACTCAGGAATCGAACCCATTGTCTCTTGTCTCCTGCATGGGCAGGCAGATTCGTTACTACTAACACCACCTGGGAAGCCTGTCTTTGCTCCTCTTAAGCCATCTCAATGTGGTTTTATCTTTCTATCCTTAGTTACAGGAGATTGTTTTTGCTAGGCTTCAGGTCATTCTTAGAGATGCTCTATATGTAGTTTTGGTGAGTTCGTGGAAGGTGCTGAGCTTAGGATCTTCCCATTCCTCCAACTTGTCCCTTTTTCATTTAACTTGTATGGATGTGAGAGTTGGACTATAAAGAAAGCTGAGTGCCAAAGAATTGATGCTTTTGAACTGTGATGTTGGAGAAGACTCTTGAGAGTCCCTTGGACTACAAGGAGATCCAACCGATCCATTCTGAAGGAGATCAGCCCTGGGATTTCTTTGGAAGGAATGATGCTAAAGCTGAAACTCCTGTACTTTGGCCACCTCATGCGAAGAGTTGACTTATTGGAAAAGACTCTGGTGCTGGGAAATACTGGGAGCAGGTGGAGAAGGGGACGACGGAGGATGAGATGGTTGGATGGCATCACCGACCCAATGGACATGGATTTGGGTGGACTCTGGGAGTTGCTGATGGACAGGGAGATCTGGTGTGCTGTGATTCATGTGGTTGCAGAGTCGGACATGGCTGAGTGACTGAACTGAACTGAAGGACAGACAGATATGTGTTAAAGACTCCAACTGTTCTGACACATATCTAGGTCACCTTGCTTTTAGTTTGTATATTTTGATATTGTTATACAACTTGCAGTATTTCAAGAGTTTTATATTTCATCAAATAGAACTGAAAAACAAATAGTTTTTTCCCTTGTTGATCCTCATTATCAGTTTTGCATCCTAAAGACAATTGAAGCTTAATTATTTCTTAAATTAATTTTTTTTATTGGAATATAGTTGATTTACAATGTTGTGTTAGTTTCTTCTGTAGAGCAAAGTGACTCAGTTATACATATACATATATCCACTCTTTTATAGATTCTATTCCCATATAGGTCATTACAGAGTATTGAATAGAGTTCCCTGTGCTATAAAATAAGTGCTCTACAGTAGCTAATAGCTGTCTATTTTATATATGTCATAGTGTGTATATGTCAATCTCAATCTCCCAATTTATTTCTCTCCTACTCCTTTCCTCTGTGGTAACCACAAATTTGATTTCTACATCTGTGACTCAACTTGTGTTTTGTAAATAGGTTCGTTTGTACCACTTCTTTAGATTCTAAATACAAGTGATGTCATATGATATTTGTCTTTGTGTGTCTGACTTAATTATTTCTTTTTGTTCTGGTTTGTTTTATATTTCTTAACCAGTCTTCTTTCAAATGTGTAAATGGCCTGAGCTCTCTCTTACCCCAGATCTCTGGGTTTGATATCCCTCTGGCTGGAACTCTTTAACTCAGCTCTTCCTTAGGCTGCTTCCTCACTATTTCAGTGTCTGGTCATTTCTTCAGAGATGCCTATGGAGACCACTCAATCTGTAACAGGACCTGCCTTCCCACTTCCTTTTTAAAAAATTTTACCTTGATTTGTTTTCCTTACAGAACATGTCCATGGGATTTCCCAGGCAAGATTACTGGAGTGGGTAGCCATTCCCTTTTCCAGGAGATCTTCCCGAGCAAGGGATTGAACCTGGGTCTCCTGCTTTGCAGGCAGATTCTTTATTGTCTGAGACACCAGGGAAGCCCCTTTCAGAACACATGATGTTAAGTCATCTTATTTATCTCTTTGTTTAAATATCAACAGCTAGTTGTTATTTATCCCATTAGCATGTAAGCTCCCAGAACACTTATAACTTCTCTCTTCAAACATCTTGGACCTTCAGACCTAGAAGAATAACAAGCATATCGTTGGTGATCCTTAAAAGTCTCTTGAATGAATGCAGCAGTATTGGACCCTTACCTCTCTAATATGCTGAAGTTGAAAGATCATTTTCATGTTCTGTGTTCTGTCTTCAAGTTTGGTCCCATGATTGGAATTTACACTGGCTGCTTCTGCTCCTTGGAATACTTTTGCACCAGATATCCACAAGGCTCACCTCTTCACATTTTCCAAGAATTTGCCTAAATAAAATCTTCTCAGTGAGACGTTATCTGAGCACCTTTATTTAAAAGTGCAGGTCCCTTCCTACACCATCATTTCTGATTCATCTTACCATAGTTTCCTTTCCCTTAGAGCATGTGTCATCTTCAAACAACTTAAGACAACATCCTTTATTTATTATGTTTTATTGGATGTCTTCCTCATCCACTCTTCACCCTAAACCTCTATGCTCTCTGTACCCTGAAGGTCAGCTTGCATGGACCTGAGCTCTTGACAGGATCATCCTATACTGGCCAACTGACTTGACCCAGGTTCACTGTTCCTGTATGATGGCCCTCTCTTGATTCCATGTTTCTATAGTGACTCCCTTCCTTAATTATAGATCTATTGTTTATTGTCTGTTTTTTCTGTTTTATCATGGAAGCTCCATGAAAACAAGCAGTTTGTTGCGTGTTCATAGGTCTCATGCATCCTGAACAGTGCTTAATGCATATAAATGTTCAACTAATATTTGCTGAATGTTTAATGATCACTGACTCTGGGCTCAGAAAAATATTTAGCCCACTAATATTATTCCTTTTCTTCCCTTTTCCTATCCCTTATATTTTGACAATTATATTGTTACTTTTATTGCCCTCCTGATTCCCTTCATAACTTTAAATAATATGATTAGAGCTTTATTTCTTATTCTATAAAATTTAGATCATGTTCTATGATTTTCTACTGTCTAAAATGAGAAGATTAGGGCTGTCATCATACCCTCTAGCTCTTCCATCTGTCTCACCTTTCTATTTTATACTATTAAATTCAATATGCTTTGGTGGATTTTCTTGACCCTATTTTCCAATTTTTGTGTTAAGTCTTCTATTTTAGGTACAATATTTTAAATTTCAAAGAGCCCTTTCTTAGATGGCTGTATCTNGTTGCCTTTTCCCTATTACTTTGAAAATAGTTCTTTTTTCCCCAAAAAATTATATACAGAGGTTATTATCTGAGTACTTGCTTATTTGAGTGACTTTCTGTTGCATGTAAATGATAAGGTGGCTGGCTTTAGAATTCTTGGTCATGGTATTTTCACTCAGAAGATCTTAGTTCTTTGTTCTTTGGCAATTAGAGTTGCTATAGACAATTGGGAGTTCAGCTCCCTATATTTTTTCTTTGTAGCTGCCTAGATGCTGGCATCATTAATTCTTCAAGCTTAAAGTTAAAAAAATCACTGGCATAAATCTAAATGTTAGTTTCTATCATGAATATTCTTTTTTAATGATCTGTCCTACAAATTTTCAGATGTAAATATAGGTGGGAAAATATTTCTTTAATGCAGTTGATTTTTGCTTTTATAATGTTGATTCTGATCTCACTGAAGCACTGAATATCCATATTTTAAATTACAGGCTATTCATAATCTAATTTCTCCATCCTGATTGCTTTCATAATTTTTCATTTTAGGAGAATTCTCAAGTTTGTGCTTTAATCCATTTGGACTGCTATAAAAATACTGCAAACTGGGTGACAACAAAATTTGTTTCTCACATTTCTTAAAAAAATTTTTTTTTTTTGGTTGTGCTGGGTGTTTGTTGTTTTGCTTGGGCTTTCTCT
This sequence comes from Redunca redunca, assembly GCA_006410935.1. Lineage (NCBI taxonomy): Eukaryota > Metazoa > Chordata > Mammalia > Artiodactyla > Bovidae > Redunca > Redunca redunca. Next base: position 86,422 of record SJYQ01014815.1, read on the forward strand.
AGTTGCAGCAAGCAGGGGCTACTCTTGGTTGCGATGTATGGGCTTCTCATTGCGGTGACCTCTCTTGATGCAGAACACTAGCTCTAGGCTTCAGTAGTTGCAGCATGCAGGCTCAATAGTTGTGGCTTGCGGGCTCTAGAGCGTAGGCTTAGGAGTTGTGGCACAAAGGGTTAGTTGCTCTGTGGCTTGTGGAATTGTCCCGAACCCACGTCCTCTGTATTGGCAGGTGGATTCTTATCCACTGTGCCACTGGGGAAGTCTCTATTTTTCATATTTCTGAAGGCTGAGAAATCCAAGGTCATGGCATCAGGAGATTCAGTGTTTGATGAGAGCCTGCTGTAACCTTACATGGCAGAAGAGATAAGCTCACTTTCTGGAGTTTCCTTTATAAGGACACTGTTCTGCTCACATAACCTAGTCACCTCTAAAAGTTTCCATTGCCTCATATCATCATCTTGGTGGTTGAGATATCAACATATGAATTTTGCAGGGACACAAACATTCAGATCATAGCAGTAAGTCTGTAATCTACAACAGAAAATAGATTCTGTCCTTTATTGCTGCCAATGCCACCTTGAATCTTATCATAGTTTCCCTGTGTTCTTTCCTTACAATGGCTTCTCAATTTAATTATCATCTTTTACCTTTTGCTTTATGTTTGGTTATTCTTCACTTTCATTGGGATTATAAAACCAATGTTTACCAGAATAAATAATTTTAAAAAATATGTCCTTTCTCTGCCTTGTGTGCTGTATTTTTCTCTTTTATGCTGCTCCATTTATGTTTCAGATTTCACTGTTATTTTCTATTTATTCATCTTTCAGTAAGGAAAAGTCTGTTATTTTGTGATATTTGTCCTAGTACAGTGATTTCTCTTTGGGTTTCAGGACAAATAGAAATTGTTACTATTCTCTTGAGGTATCTTATGCCAAAAAGTTGTGACTCATCTTCTATAGAGTGTGCGTTTTGTGGAATAACCTGGTCTGTTGTCAGTTCTAACAGGGACCTCCAACATTGCAAGTATTGTTCTCCTCTAGGGTTCTGGAACTGCTATACCAGTTCTGTTAATACTGGAGGCAGTTGATTCTTCAAGTTTATGGTACAGATTAGGAAGCCTCATCCCTATCTTCTTCAATACAGAAGGTGTAGAAGTGGGTCTTTATCCTCCCCAGCCTTCTGACTGCTCTCTGGACACAGCAATGTTCTCAGGAAGAGAAACTGGGAACTACCTTTGGGAATGTCTGTAAGAAACGTTGCAAGTAGACCAAAGTTCCCCACTATCCTTTCCATCTCTTGTTTCTCAGACTGATGCCTGTTTTCTTTATTGCCATGCTTGTTGCATGTTTGGAGAAGTTTCCAAACCTCCTATGAAACTTCTCCATAGTTAAACTCAGTGTCAGTCAGTCAATAAAATGTCACTTTCATAAAAGTGACTAGCTTCAGGAACAAGCTATAACTCAGGAGAAATGGACAATTTATAAACTGGGGTAAATAATAGTCCATTCCTCAAAGTTTTGTTGGAAGAATCAAATGAGACTCACCAGGGCTGCACATAGTAAACTCTCAGGAAAATCTAGCTCTATTATCTATATTGGGTATTTTTTTAAAAAAGTTTTTTTTTTTTTGATGTGACCATTTTTAAAGTCTTTATTGAATTTGTTACAATATTGCTTCTGGTTTATGTTTTGGATTTTTGGCCATGAAGCATGTGGGATCTTAGCTCCTTGACCAGGGATTGAACCTACATCTACTGCATTGGAAGACCAAGTCTTGACCACTGGACGTGTATCAGTTTTCAAGCTAAGGAGTTGGTTCCCTGTTTTCCTCCAACATGACTAATTGATTATTTTTTCAATTGATTATTATATGATTATAAACACTTAGTTTTAAATATAATTTTATGGGCTTCAATCTCTTGTATTTCTTACTATTATTGATGCTCAATGGAAGGAACATACCATGTACCTGAAAATATAAATCTAGAATAACCAATGTCAAGACTTATTCTAGTAAAACTACTGTACTGTAAAGAGAAACAAAAAAATCCTTTGGATGTCTAAATAGAAGAGATGTTTAAGGAGAAAAGTTAGATTATCATCAGACTTTTCAATGGTGATCTTTCATACCTAAAGAAAATGGAGTAATGAAGATATTCAAGGAAAGAAAATGTGAGCTAAGGATTTTAACAGAAACTGACTTTCATTTATAAAGGACACAAACTGTAATTAACAGTCAGGAACTAAAGAAATATTGTTTCCATGAGCTTTTCTTGAGGAATCTACTAGAGAATATTCTAGATGAAAATGAGTGGGGAGATGTCAATGATGAGCATTAAGTTACCTGTAGAAATAAGACTAAATGAGAATTAAAAGAGAGAATAGTATGTAACCGCTATATGCCCTGATAATGTTAAAAAAATACTTAAAAAATGGGAGCAGAATGGGATAAACATATTCAAAAGTTTTTAATTGGTTTAAGTGATCAAAATTGCTGTATTAGTATCACTTTTCAAAGATTGTTGTTTGTATAATGTGGAATAGAGCAAAAAGGAATTGTGGGTTATTCTGGTGGCTCAGACGGTAAAGCGTCTGTCTACAATGTAAGAGATCTGGGTTCGATCCCTGGGTTGGGAAGATTCCCTGGGTTGGGAAGATTCCCTGGAGAAGGAAATGGCAACCCACTCCAGTACTCTTGCCTTGAAAATCCTATGGACGGAGGAGCTTGGTGCAGGCTACTTATCCATGGGGTTGCAAAGAGTCGGGCACGACTGAGCGAGTTCACTTCTAGTTCTGTCATGTTCTGTGCCTTGAGAATTAAGAGTCTCAGTGTGGAAAAAATGCAGAAGTAATATAGGGCTGGGTAAAGGAAATTCCTCTAGTATTTATTTAAAAAGGAAATATGAATATGTACTCATGAGGCATCTTATCTTAAAAAATAATCCCCCTACTTCTCTTTCCTCTTATCTCTATTTTAGTTCTCAGGTCTTGCTGTTCATTCTCAAAAATCAATGCCCAAGAAGCAGTGGTTGGAGAACAACTTTTGATCAGAATGTTGGCAATCTGGGCAGATGGTGAACTCAGTGTCCCCCCAAACTATCTCCAAAGATTCGGCTCAGGTGTGAAATTTTTTAAAGGGAAAAAGGGAAGTAGTCTCAGTTAATCATTGAGATGGGGGTCAGAGTCGTCACCATCACTCACTGGGTGCAGGCTTGTTGACTTCTTGTGATCTTTCCTCAGAGGTTATCTTTTGCATGCAGTGTGTTTGTGAGATTACTGAAGGGTAAAGCTAGGAAAGAGATCTGGCCATCTGTAAAGTACTGGTTTTTCATTTTTACTTCTTTAATCTATGGAAAGAACCAATAGTTTAGGAAAGATATTGTGTAATCAGAAGATACAAAAGGTGTGCTAGGGCCAGAGATTTTGAGATGAATAGAGCATGGGGTTGCCTGATTTAAGGTTCCTGTCAAAACAAAGGGGCCTCCTGCAGTAAGCTCCATCCTGGAAAGAGGTCTTATAAATCCCCACTTGTCAGAACATCATTCCATTTCTATTAGATTATGGATGAAGGTTCATCTGTAACTTCTTCATGCTGACATAGGGTGTCATGTTCTTAGAGTGGAAGATTTTGACATGTGTCTGTGTAGCTCTTTGCTGACAGTTGTACTTGCCTGTTCATGTATATGGGCAGAACAATCTTCAATTATTTTGATGCTTGAAAAGGTATAGATTATTATGAACAACAGTGCTAATCCCATTCTCGTTTTAAATTTATTTTTCTTACCTATACTTAAATTAGGTACTCTAGTGCAATATTGTGGAGAAAGCAATGACACCCCACTCTAGTACTCTTGCCTGGAAAATCCCATGGATAGAGGAGCCTGGTAGGTTGCGGTCCATGGGGTCGTGAAGAGTCAGACATGACTGCGCGACTTGCCTTTCACTTTTCACTTTCATGTATTGGAGAAGGAAATGGCAACCCACTCCAGTGTTCTTGCCTGGAGAATCCCAGGGATGGGGGAGCCTGGTGGGCTGCCGTCTATGGGGTCACACAGAGTCAGACATGACTGAAGTGACTTAATAGCAGCAGCAGCAGTGCAATATTGAATAAATAGTAGCAGGTATAGCAATAGAGTTTTATTCTTATTTATGAATCCTTATAGTATTATTATAGATTTTTTTTTATCAAGTGAGGCAGTTTATCTTATTTTTAGTTTGCTAATGGCTTAAAAATTAAAAAAAAATCAGTGTTGAATTTTATCAAATCCATTTTACATAAATCATGTATTTGCTGCTTTCACATTTTTGAAGTAGAAAACCACATCAATACTATTCTCTTAAGGCCAGTTTTTGGAACTGTGCTAGTCACAGACTCAGTACTTTTCAAAATGGAACAGTTTGTCATGGCTGGAGTCTGGTTCTCAATCAGTTAGCTTTTTCCCTCTTGTGGTAGTTATAGTACCTGTAAATCAACTCAGGACTATACATCAGACACGGGATCTTTGACTCTATTGTCCTAATCATTAGCTACTTGAGCTTGCTCTTTTGTGACTCAGGGAGGCCCGGGAGACCAGCTTTTCTGGCAGGGGACATCAAGGGGGCTTTGTAATTCATGGAGGGATGGTGTTCCACAAGGCACCACTTCTCAATTCCACTCTGTCCTCTGAAAAGGCCCATAAAACAATGTCCAGCCCAGTCTCAGTGAGTATCCCTAGCTTACCTTGATTGTCATCTTGAAACACTGTTTTCCACTGAATTGTCTGTTTCTAGGTGGAAACAGGAAATAAACAGGATGAGACTGGAACATCTTGTCATAACAAATAGCAAACAAGCTATTGAAGACACTAGATTCATATAAAAATGACCCAGGAACAAAATTGCAGAGTCTTCTGCTGGCCAAATTTGGTCCAATATTTCCACAGTTTCTTCAGCATTTTACTAGGAAAGTATTCATACATACAGCAATGTATATACAACTTTCCTCCTATCCATAGATTCTACTGTTAAACTTTTACTCTATTGGTTTTATCACACATCTATCCAGCTACCCAGGCCCCTTTCCATTTTAATGTATCTTGTTTTAGGTGCATTTTAAAGTAAATTGTAGCTATTAGTAACCTTCTAAATACTCCAGCATGAAAATATCCACTTTTAAAATGTAAATCTGGAAATCAAACACAAAGTTGACCCTGGTGACAGGCTAAGAGCACTGAGGTAGAGCTAAAAAGCAAAGAAAAAGGAAATCTAACAAAGAGAAATTAAAGGCAGCTGGAAAGAAGTTCTTAATTTTGACAGTTTTGTCTGGGGCCATTCATGGGTGGATGGATTTTTTTCCTCTTCCAATCTAAGCCATTCATCTTCACACATTTTTCTCTTTGCTGTCTGTGACTTTAATGCTTTTGGTTCTTTTGCATAATTGAGTAGGAAATTCTCCATATTGTATTTTCGCCTACGGTAAAGTAGCCGCTTTTAGGTTAGGCTTTGAGCTTATAAAAGTGGAAGGAAACATAACCAGTAAGTTATTCATTGAAACCCATTATGTTCACTTAGGAATGTAGAAGTCACCAACTTCGTCTCCCACAGTCCAGAAACTTAGCATCACTTGGAGCCCATTCAGCTTATTGCCTTTTCACCGAAGAAACTTGGAACATGCTGCTACCCCGGCCTGGTGTCGAGGAAAAAATTAATCAATTGATCTAAGAAAGAAATGGAAAATTTTATTCAAGCCAAATTGTGGATTAGAATCCAGGAATTGCCTCTCAATAAGCTCTGAGAACTGTTTCCCCCTGTTTAGGGTAAAAAAAGCTCAGTTGTATAAGTTTTTGAGACAAATGACTTAGTTTGCACAACCAAGGTTTGTAGGTACAAAGTGGAGGTCATCATGGCCTCTTATCAGATCAGGAAGGAATGCTATTTTTGAAGGAGCTGTCTTGTTGGTGCTAGGAGAATATTGCTGTTTCTGGTTGAGCAGGTATTTCTGCCCATGGGGAGGTTTGGTTGATGAGATTTTACACAATGCCCGGTAGAGGGAGAAAAAAGGGGAGAGACGATTCTTTATGTCTAATTTTTTTTCTTGTCTTGCCATAAAATATGAATTTTATTTCACACTGGAAAGCCCCCTCTCCCATTGCAAAGTGTGTACATTTGTATAAAACTATGTATATGCCAGTTATGTATATTGTGCATCATGGTGGTTTAGTCATTAAGTCATATCAGATTCTTTGCAACCTCATGGACTGTAACCCACCAAGGTCCTCTGTCCATATTTTCCAGGCAAGAATACTGGAGTGGGTTGCCATTTCTTTTTCAGGAGATCTTCCCCACCCAGGGATTGAACTTTGGTCTCCTGCACTGCAGGCAGATTCTTTACCAACTAAGCCACCAGGGAAGCCACAAGGAGAATTATAAGCAACTTCAAATTGAGGTTTATTCGCAGTGGTTTACAAGAGATTAAAATGTGCATTAAGCTGCTGCTGCTGCTGAGTCGCTTCAGTCGTGTCCGACTCTGTGCGACCCCATAGACGGCAGCCCACCAGGCTCCCCCATTCCTGGGATTCTCCAGGCAAGAACACTGGAATGGGTTGCCATTTCCCTCTCCAATGCATGAAAGTGAAAAGTGAAAGCAAAGTCGCTCAGTTGTGTCCGACTCTTAGCGACCCCATGGACTGCAGCCTACCAGGCTCCTCCGTCCATGGATTTTCCAGGCAAGAGTACTGGAGTGGGTTGCCATTGCCTTCTCCGATTTATACATATTTATATATGTAATATTCTCTATATATGTTCTCATGTTTAAATATAATACACATGTATATTTATTTACATACATGTACACACTCACCACATGAATCAACTGTCTGTGTACTTAAGCCATTTTCCATAACAGCAATAGCTCAGGAGAGACAGCAGTCAATTCATTCCTATAGATGTAGGTTCTTCCATTTTCATTGTTGCTTTGATCAAGGATTTGAGAAAATGCTTTTTTAAGAACTCAGTGAAAAGTCAGACAGAATACTGAAACACTGGCATTAACCACAGTATAGAGGAATTTTCAATTTATAAGGGACATCTAAAATTTGTAAGGCTAAATTATGTACTATAATCTATGGACCTGCCTGTGTACATCAGTCATGACTGAAATCTTTCATTCAGAGCTAGGCACCAGCTTCTGGAGAACAGTAAGCTTCTGGCACTTTAAAAAGCTTGAATATACTTATTACTGAAGATAAAGATATTATCTATGATGATAGAAGCTATGGAGTTACTCTTAGACCAGTTACTCTTAAACTTTTTATCATTATTGGCATTTGCTCATGGGATACAGAATATTTTGACTTCACGATTTTAATGCAAACATTTTAGTCACCATTATGATGCAGATAAAATTCTAAGACAGTAGTAAATGATATTAAATCAATTTAATTTTGTGGCTGCTTTCTTAAAAGAGCAGTTAAACCATTTCCAATTTTCCCATTTTCATTTTTATTTTATAAAGTTAATTTTATCAAAATCAATTCTTTTCAATTTAAATTTTAAGATGAATATTTGGTTCATCAGTCACATATTAGCTATCTAGGTTTTTGGCCACTGGGGGATTTCTTTGGTGAGAATAATTCCCTCTAAGTCCAATACTCTTTCATCAATTTTTATGGCATTAAATGCATCAAAATTATACCATTCTTTGATCAATTTTACTCAGTTTTCTTAATTCAACTTTAACACATTTATTTTGTGTTTATATCTCTTGTTATGCTTGCCATGAATTAGGTATGAGATTGACTTAGACCTAGGTGTATATTAGGAATCTAAGACAAAACTGGGAGTGATTTTGTGATGGAGAGGGAGAAAAACACACACAAAGAGATATGAGGGAGAGTTGTGGGAAGAAAAAAGAGAGGGTAACAGTAGGAACAGAGGAGGAGAAAAAGGAAGATATGAAAGAAATTATTTTGGTGTATTGAGTGCTAAGCCACAGATATGAATGTGATACATATGGAGAGTAAGCTATTCAAAATATCCTTGGGGTGTTTTACATGCTTTACCTGTNTAAATCCAATACTCTTTCATCAATTTTTATGGCATTAAATGCATCAAAATCATACCATTCTTTGATCAATTTTACTCAGTTTTCTTAATTCAACTTTAACACATTTATTTTGTGTTTATATCTCTTGTAATGCTTGCCATGAATTAGGTATGAGATTGACTTAGAGCTAGGTGTATATTAGGAATCTAAGACAAAACTGGGAGTGATTTTGTGATGGAGAGGGAGAAAAACACACACAAAGAGATATGAGGGAGAGGTGTGGGAAGAAAAAAGAGAGGGTAACAGTAGGAACAGAGGAGGAGAAAAAGGAAGATATGAAAGAAATTATTTTGGTGTATTGAGTGCTAAGCCACAGACATGAATGTGATACATATGGAGAGTAAGCTATTCAAAATATCCTTGGGGTGTTTTACATGCTTTACCTGTCAATGCAAATCATTTTTGTAAAGACATTTTTGGACAAAGCTTCTTTATACACAGAAGCTTGGAATCAAGGTTTGCCCTTCTTGGTTTAGGAGCAAATTTATTTCCCTGGTGTGCAATCCTTTTCTGCTCCCAAGAGACAGGAGAAGAAACAACATTGCACAATTCATTATAAGTAACTCAGGGAAAGGGTAAACATTTTAATCACTTGCAAACCATTATAAAGAAGTCTTAATTTTAAGTTGCTTTTAATTCTCCTTGGGGCTTGCTGGTGGCTCAGTGATAAAGAATCTGCCTGCAATGCAGGAGATGTGGGTCTGATCCCCGTGTCAGGAAGATACCCTGGAGAAGGGCATGGCAACCCATTCCAGTATTCCTGCTTGGAAAATCCCATGGACAGAGGAGTCTGGTGGGCTATAGTCCATGGGGTCTCAAAGAATCTGACATGACCTAGCAATTAAACAACAACATAATTCTCCTTACTTTTTTTGATGTGGGGAGAGAGGATAGAAGAAATATCTTTAAGCTCTGTAGCATATTTCATGGGTGGGGCACTTTCAAATGCGCTGCCCCCGCACCCCGCCCCCACCCTTTACCGGGCTCACCTGCAAAATCTTGTTGAACCTATCATGCCACCATCTGGACCTAAGGTAAGTGGTTTCTCCCTTCCAGGTTCTAACTTCCTCATGTGTGCAAAAGGGAGTTAAACTGTTAGGTTTTCTAGGTCTGGTATTACAAGTTTGCTGTCTTTGAGATGTTTACATATACCCCTTTGGACATTTTGTAAATGGTGAGAGAGCAGTACCAACACAGCTTTGCTCTTCTGCATACATTCTGGTGACTGGAATGCTTTCCCTATTGAGCAGCTGCCAGACTTTTCTTCCATTATTGACCCCAGTTTGTGTTAGGTCAGGGGCAGGCACTCCGCTCAGGCTGACCCTGGTTAAAGGGAACCCAGTGTAATTACATTAGCTCAGTAGGGAGTTTTGAAAATTACATTAGCTCATCCAACAAAAGTGAATCTGCCAATAATTTATATGACGGATTTGCAATTAGAATATAGAGGTCTTTCTTCTTCTTCTTTGTGTCTTTTAAATAAAGAAACAAAAAGAAAAACCACCTCAAAGAAATGAAGATTTCAAAGCATCTTACAGGTTATGTTTTAATAAAATTTCATTCTTTAGCTATTAGTTTGTGTCCCTAAGTGAAGGATACTTTACAATGATTTTTAATTGGTTGTTTTGTATAATCTACTATGAGTTTTTGGTAAAGATCACAAATAAATAAACTTGAATAGTTATTAAGAAATTTGTCAGAGCTAAAGACTTCAGGAATACTGATTTGATAAAAAGTTCAGAAGAATATTTCATTGCTAGGTCTTTATAATCCAATTGTTGAAAAGTACAATAATTGAGATTGTGTGAAGTGCTTAGGACCTAGATTTGGGAGCCTTTAACTTTGTCTTTGAATAGGGAAGTGGTAAGTGAAAGTGAAAGTCGCTCAGTCATGTCCGGCTCTTTGCGACCCCGTGGACTATACAGGCCATGGAATTCTCTAGGCCAGAATACTGAAGTGGGTAGCCTTTCCCTTCTCCAGGGGATCTTCCCAACCCCGCAGTCAAACCCAGGTCTCCTACATTGCAGGTGGATTCTTTACCATCTGAGCCACAAGGGAAGTCCAGGGAAGTGGTAGTTAGTTAAGTTGCTCGCTTGGTCAGTCGTGTCCGACTCTTTGCGACCCCATGGACTGTAGCCCACCAGGCTCCTCTGTCCATGGGATTCTCACCAGGGAAGCCCAGGGAAGTGGTAAAGATAGACCAAAAAGGTAAGTAAGAATTTATTTGCATAGTCGGACTTGCCTAGGTAGCAACCATGAATCAAGTATAAATTTTACATCAAATATGGTGCTAAATGTTTTACATGCATTATATTAAGAACCTATGGAATATGCATTATTTATATTTCATTTCATAGGTGAAAAACTAAAGTTCACATTCTTTAAGCAGCTTGCCCATATCTCATCACTAATAGACTGAGCAAAACTTCAGAGCCTTGAGCATTGTTCTCAACTCAAGCCTTAGATAGAAAAATCACCTATGAGCTCAAAAATAACATCCACATCAACAGCAGTAACAATTAAGACACTGAATCAGAATCCTTGGGAGAGGGGCCATTTTAAAAAGGACATTTAAGAAATTGCACAGGTAATTCTGATGCAGCCAGTACTGAGATGTGTCATTGAGGATCAGTATAGGCATTGTGGGAAGGTCCTAGTTTTGGAAAAATCCTAGTGTGTTGCTAGCAATGGTAAAACAATGGAGCTTTCAGTTGCCTTCAGGAGATATGGCTTACTTGTCTTCTTGTGGTAAACAATTATCAGCTATATATATGTAAACTAAAAGTTAGCCACTGCACTCAGAAGACTGGCAAACAGCTTTCACCTTAGGTTTTTCCACCAAGAGGAAAGATAAGGTACTGAAACTAGAACACTGAAATTCCATGTGAGAGAGAGGCTCTTTCTAAGTAGGGTGAGTTGCAGTCACCTAGGGAAGAGAAAATGACATCAGCTCTGAAAAAGGGTGCAGTTGTAAATGGAGCAAGAAGCTGGAGGCAGCATGATGAAGCTGGACAATGGACAAATGGGACTGAGATGCTGTATCTGAAACACAGACGGTCTTACTCCTGTTGCTCTCAGGAGACACAGACATCGACACCTGAGGATGAGGGTTGTATCTAATTCTGTGCATGCGCTTGAAGAAGAGCATGAAAGAGCTGGATGCTGTTTTGAAAGAGTTAAAGGAACTTTAAGAAATTAAAAGAAAATCCTCATTTTATAAATTTTCTGAAGGAATTTGGATTGCCCCTTATCTCAGAATGGGGAACAGCAGATTTAGATGGGTGACTTCTAAAATCTTTAAAAATATTCAGATACCATGTGGAGGGTGGAGCTGGTAAATTCTAATTCCAAGGAGTACAGCTGAAACCAATGAAGTAGAAGTCAGAAGGAGACACAGTTTATTTGAATATAAGAAAATATTCTCCGACAGCCAGAAATAGCCAGCTTAGTTATGAGATACAAGTGGGCAGCAGGGCTGGACAATTGTATTATTATTGAAACTACTGAGTACATTTGAACGTTGGTTGTACTGGTAGATCAGATAGCATTTACCGTCTCCTCTGACATGTTCTATAACCTCTGACAAGCCCTGGAAGAGGAATGCTCAGTCCCAGGTAGTCCAAGCATGTGTTCTTCTTGTCTTATGTTTTTCTTACATATAGAGCAAATAACGAAATTATTGGGTTGGCCAAAAAATTCATTTGTCCAACTCTTTGTGACCCCATGAACTGCAGCACCCCAGGCCTCCCTGTCCATCACCAACTCCTGGAGTTTACTCAAACTCATGTCCCTTGAGTTGGTGAGGCCATCCAACCATCTCATCCTCTGTCGTCCACTGATGAGATGGTTGAATGGCATCACTGACTTGATGGACATGAGTTTGAGTAAGCTCTGGCAGTTGATGACGGACAGGGAGGCCTGGCATGTTGCAGTCCATGGAGTTGCAAAGACTCGGACACGACTGAGTGACTGAACTGAACTGATCCAGAATAAATAACTACAACTCAACAAAACACCAACAACCAAAAAATAAAAAAAACAAACACTAACTTCAAAACTGGATTAAAAAAGGTATTTCTTCAAGGAAGATACACAAATGACCAATAAGCACAAGAAAATATGCTCCTATGCTCGCCATTGGTAGTCATTAGGAAAATGAAAATCAAAACTGCAATTAGATGCCACTTTACAGTTGTTAGGATGTCTGTAATCAAAAATAATATATTATAAATTAATAACAAGTACAGGTATGGATAGGGTTGACAGTTATACAATATTGTGAATGTATTGAATTATATACCTATGAATGGTTAAAATGATATATGCTAGGTATATTTTACCACAATAATAAGATTGTTTAGACAGAAATACACATAGAAGAGTGATGATAATAGATGCAACTTATTGAAGAGGATGATAAATTCTGCCAGACACCATGCTTTTAAAAAAAAATAAGGGAAATCCCTGGCTGTCCAGTGATTAGGACTCCATGTGCTCACTGCCAAAGCCCATCCCCCTGCCCCAGTTCAATTCCTGGTTGGGGAACTAAGATCCCACAAGACATGTGGCAAAAAAAAAAAAAAAAAAGAAAGAAAGAAAGAAAGAAAAGAAAAGAAAGAAAAAACAGCAAAATATCTTAAGGCAGGACTTCAAAGATATTCTGGGGTCATTTGGATTATATAGCTCTATTTTTCAGACTGTTGCTAACATAATGGTTCAGACAATTTGTCTCTATACAATATTTACAATTTTGGTCCAAAGCACTTTTGGGCTGTTTGAGAGAGAATACCAAGAATAATAAGGGTAGTGACTAAAGTAATAAACTTTTAAGGATATAAATATATAATGTAATTATGTAATTTTAAACTTGAAGAACTGGCTGTGGCAGTCATATTTAGCCTGGACATTTTGTCAGTGATAAATGTGAGGCACAAACAAATGTTTATTGTTTGTTTAAAGTCAAAGAGCAATTTCTACCAGAGTCATGTTTCCTGACTTCTACTTCAGAGGCTCCTCTACTTTGTCACACTAATGTAATCTTTATTTATTCAGACACAATAAATACAATGATTTTGAGAGTTTAAGAGCCATATGGTTATTTGGCAACATAAAACCCATAACTTGAAAATTCTGAATGACTAACACTAATTTCAAAGAGCCCAGCTCATGCATAAAAGTATATTGGACCAAAAGAAAGGCTGTCATAGTTATAAGAACTCTGTTTCAGGAAGTCATCTGACCACTTTCCAGTTATCTCTGACTCCTGTTGCTCCTTGATCCTGGCTTTCCTAATTAATCAATCCTGTCCACATTTTGGTTCTAGGCATTGTTTAGCTAAACTCTGTGATTCAGTTCAGTTCAGTAGCTCAGTCATATCCGACTCTTTGTGACCCTATGGACAGCAGTATGTAAGGCCTCCCTGTCCATCACCATCTCCTGGAGTCTACCCAAACTCATGTCCATTGAGTCGGTGATGCCATTCCACCATCTCATCCTCTGTTGTCCCCTTCTTCTTCCTTCAATCTTTCCCAGCATCAGGGTCTTTTCAAATGAGTCAGCTCTTTGCATCAGGTGGCCAAAGTATTAGAGTTTCAGCTTCAACATCAGTCCTTCCAAAGAGCACTCAGGATTGATCTCCTTTAGGATGGCTGGTTGGATCTTCTTGCAGTCCAAGGGACTCTCAAGAGTCTTCTCCAACACCACAGTTCGAAAGCATCAATTCTTTGACAACCAGCTTTCTTTATAGTCCAACTCTCACATCCATACATGACCACTGGAAAAACCATAGCCTTGACTAGACGGACCTTTGTTGGCAAAGTAATGTCTCTGCTTTTTAATATACTGTCTAGGTCAGTCATAACTTTCCTGCCAAGGAGCAAGCGTCTTTTAATTTCATGGCTGCAGTCACCATCTGCAGTGATTTTGGAAACCCCCAAAATTAAATCTCTCATTGTTTCCTCATCTATTTGCCATTTATTTGCTACTTATTCTGGAGACTAGTCTGCTAGGAGCCAGCATGAGGAACTCCGCCCATGGCAAAGGTCATGAGGAAGGAGGCTTAGCATATGCAAAGGCGTGATCAAGCCTCAGGAAACTCCCTGTTCCCGAGCATCTACCCCAAAACCAGAGTCTGTTTTATGCTCTTACCTACACGTCTGACTTTACGGGGGGCTCTCCCCCATAACCATTTATCTCGGAGAAGGAGTTAACGTGCAGCTCGAAGTGCAAGCTTCCTGGGCGTGACAAGAGTGTTTCAGCTTATGGACTCCTCTGAAGGTTATCTAGCTCACCTGTATAGGTTCATCTGGCCACATGTGATTGTTTACAGACTCCCAACCTGAGAGGCACGAGATGTTTTAGATTTACTAAAGGCAAATTTTTGGGGGGAGTTGGAAATTATCAGTATAGTGGGTTGGTTAGGAATTATATTGGTGAAGGGTTTTTCATTTGTTGTGTCAATAATTGCTGCTAATTCTCTGCCCTAGGGTGTAACAAGGGTGTCTCAGGTCAAACCTCTCTGCTGACAGACTAGCTTGTGTTACAGGATTATCCATACTCCTGCCACTAAGCACATGATTGTTTACTACCTCTCAACCATAAACA
>SJYQ01014818.1:0-13294 GCA_006410935.1 Redunca redunca
TACATCTGAAACGAATCGAGCAGTTGATTATGGTCTCATTCATTCATTGTAAGGGCCCGCATGTGATTTTCCTTCTCATCATATGTACACGGACCAAAATGGCATACGTGCTTATTTTGAAAAATAAAAGAGCAGAGTTTTAGGAGGGAAATAAAAATGTATAATCCCAACTCTTCCATTTTTGCAGAGGCAGGGGATTTTATGGAAGAAAGAAGATTCACACTCAAATGGGGTACTTTTAGTAGGCCACTCAAGAGGGGAGAAGCAGCCTTGGGTGGTACCAATCAACAAAATGTCACACAGAGAGAACACTGTGTGATATGTATTACACTGATAAATTTTTCATGGACTGATGTGATAGTGAAGGCCGGAGGCCTGAAAGGGGTCCTTTCCAATAGAATTCAAGCTCCATGAGAGTAGGATAGGTATCTAAGCCTGCTGTTTTCTAGGCACTCTATTTGTGGAAGGAAGGAATGAATGAATGGACAGGGGAACTTTGGAGTAACAGCCAAACTTAATTAGTCCCACAGAAGTCCTCAACAAATTATTTCCAAAGAGACTTTGTGTGTATGTGCATGCATGTGTATGTGTGTGTGTATGGGGAGAGAGATGAAATCCATTTATAGTAGTGTGATCTTGTGTCTAATACCCACTGTGAAAAACAAGCAAAATAGATTAAACCATGAATAGAAGGCAATATTCCCCCATTCAAACTTTTTATACAATTTGAATATTTAAGAACAAAAAAGTGAAAAGCATGATAAGGGTGATAGGGTGTTTGCAGTTGGTACTTACTGACACTGTTCTGTTGCTTCTAGTTCCAGTGGTAAGGCACCCTGCCCAAATATTAGAGGAGGAAAGAAGTCACTTCCCCTGCTGTCAGCATCTTCCAACAGATTGAGAAAGAATATTTCGAGCACTACAGAAAAGGTGATGTAAACTTAAGTAAAATCTCATTTAGATTTGTTCTGGTTTTTCACGTTTCGTGTGTGTGTGTGTTTAGGGTATTTATTAACTATATGTCTTTCTTTTTAGACAGTCTGTCCAACCCTAAATGATGATCAACCATGTGACTTTTTCAAGAAAGGGAATAGGGTGAATGAATCTTATCAGAAAACCAGGTAAATAGTTTTTCATGTAATTACTTTATCTTGCAAAGGGAGCATGTTCTCCAGATTGATATGTGTGGTTGGGAGAAAAATATGTCTGTAGACAGAAGTACATACACTATATTTCTTGTCTGACAGAAATGATTTTAAACATTACTAGTTGGTAAAAATTCTAGGAGGTCATAATTCTTGCACTGTTAGCAGAATCCACAATTTTGGGTAATCATCTTTCTATGTTTGTTTGCTTTTCTATAAAAAGGATACTAGTAATAACTTTTATGGATGCACATAGACAGCTAGAGGTAAAGGAAAGTTTTAACAATGTCGGTTATGAGTTCTAAATCATGGCAATTACTTTATCCATTTCTTCATTTTTTTCAACATTTATTGAGCACATGTTATGCTGCTGGCAATGATTTAACCTCCTCCATGTTTATACAAGTAATCGCTTATTGTGTTGGAGACCTCCAGCAAATGAACCTCTGAGGTTTCCACAAAGCATGTTTACCATCCTTTTTTTTTTTTTTTTAAACCACAGCAGACTGATGTTGCTGAGAAGTATTATTCATCTTGGTAAAGTGCACTGTTGTTGGTAAATAAGTTGAAAATATTTTCACCTCTGATATGAGATGCTGCCTCAGAAATAAATTAGAGGACGAATCAGTTGCCGTGCTAGTAATGTGTACAGTATTCACAAGATCTGCCTCCCCACCATTCAAAGGGCAGCATTAACAAGGCCCTACTGCAGAGCACGGGGAGCTGTGTTCAAAAATATCTCAGGATAAACCATAGTGGAAAAGAATATTTTTAAAAAAAGAATGTATATGTATGTATAACTGAATCCCCTTGTTGTGCACCAAAAACTAACACAACAGCAAAAATCAACTATACTTCAATTTTTAAAAATGATAACATTTTAAAGAAAAAAAGTAGCATTTAAGCCTTTTAAAAAATTTATATTGTGTTATAAAGCACTGTATGATTTTATTCCTACCCCTCTAAACACTGTTTTCCCTAGTGTGTTTTCTATTTGAAGATATGCTGACACTTTGATAAGCTTTTGGCTTAAGGTGTAGGTTGTATATGCTACAGTTTTCCTTAGGATATTTGCTGGCTCAGAGTTACCACCAATCAGTGATTAAGTTCTGTAAAATGTGTATTTTACATCCAGTCTACATTTAATTTAAACTAGGTATATAAAAGAAAGGTGTGGATTTTATTTGTTTGTGTTATTAAACACTGCTCATCATTAACAACAGACTGAGTGTTCTGCAAGAGCTATTTTTCAAAGTACACACAATGGGTTTAAGATGCTAATATAAGTACTTTATGAAATGTTAGTGTTTTTCTTAAAAGCTAATATTTGATACAAAATGAATCCATGCATTTACTCCTGGCACCTGCTTTATATTAATATTATTTCCTAAATAGAGTATCAACTGGAAAACTGTCCTATAATTTGCAAGTTTAGAGGCCTCACATTTTCTAACCCATTGTCATAGCTGAAGTGTACAACTAGAGACTTCTTTTGATTACTTTCTTAAAATCATCAGTAGGCCAGTTTGTGTCACATGGACTAAGAATTGCAATTTTATTTCTCACAGCAATATGAATGCAGGCCCATCTCGGACTAAAGTACAACATCCCAAGAATTCCAGAAAAAGACAGAGTAAACTGCAAGTCCCCCACATTTCTTCCCAGCTGAAAAGCAGTCTCAGAGGAGGTGTCCCCCAACTGACTGAGGATAAGCTGAAGGAAAGCATTTCCCCAGCAGGAAACCCCGAAAGGAGTCCCCTCGGCCCCAGATATCATGGGCTTTCAGGGAACAAGCTGTTTCTGGACTTTCAGTCCATGAAAATCATCAAAGAAGATGCCGAGGAGGAGGACAGTGCCAGTGACCTCTCTGATTCAGAAAGGATCGCCATCCCCCCATCCCCCCTCACGCCTCCTGATCTTCACCTTCGAGCGGAACAGATTGACCCGGTTCACTTCCATCTGCACCCAGGGCAGGGCCCCACGTCTCCTGAATACTGTTACCCTGACTTCCTCCCACCCCCATGCAACTCCTGGGACCTGCGGGACATGGCCATGCTCCTGCACTCCGAGCGCAGGACAGAGGCCGTGCCCAAAACCGAGGGGCTCCTGGGCAAGTACGTCGACAGGCTCGTCCAGCTTGAGTGGCTGCAGATCCAGACCATCCAGTGCGAGAAAGGCAAGGTGGCCAAAGGGAGGCCTCCCACTGCCCCTGGGACCTCGGGGGCCCTGAAGAGCCCTGGGAGAAGCAAGCTGATGCCCAGCGCTCTGTCCAGGCCTCAGCAGGAAGGGCCTCTGAAGTCAGGCCCTTCACGAAAGAAGGACACGCTCTGCAAGGAAGTCCATCCATTCTGTTACACTGGTGAGGCTTCCCCCAGACCTCTTGATATGCTGAGCAGTAGCCGATTATGTTCTCAGAAGCAAACCCTGGAGGTGCAGACAGAGAAGAAGAAAAAGAAATCCAGCAAGAGCTCCAGGCTGCAGCCCTGGGACTTATCCGGTGGGGACGGTGGCCCCAAGATCGAGAGCAACGGGAATCTCCGTGCACCCTGGCCGCCAGCCGTGGTCATGGATCCCGCGAACGGCTGCAGGGCTGCCCGGGCACCAGCACACACAGGTCTTAAGAAGAAGGGAAATGTGAGTAACTGTGCTCATGCCACAATATCCAGCGAGAAAAAGCTCAAAACGAATGGAGGAAAGCAAAATACATACACATTCAAGAAATAACTGAGATGATGAGTTGCAAGAACCTGCAGATGACTTAGTATTAAAGCTCTTCCCAAAGTTCCCCTCCGGTGAATTGTAAGAGACTTCGGGTTTACTGACCTTGAAGGGGTGGACGGTTCTTTAGTCCACCCACCCTCACCTCCACCCCTGCCACACAGGGTTGTTTTCAAAAAAAGATGTCTTTAGGTAATCATACTTTGTGTTGACAGTCTTAGGCAAACTTGAGGTAAACATCAGCCAAAGTCTGTGCCACAGAAAGAAAGAAAACCACTGCTCTCTAGCGGGACTTGAGTGAACTCCGCTTCTGAAATCTCAGCCACAGCATGTGTGAGCTAGTGGGCATGGCTTCAAACAGCAGAGAATCCTGAGGATCTGAGACAGGGCTCTCTGCGCCCTGGCCCTAAAGGATTCAAACAGAAGTTCTGGCTGTTTCACCCCAGGGGAAGCTTGGGCCCTTCCTCAACAGCATCTATTTTGAGCAAAGTCATTTATCACTAAGTTTCCTGCTCTTGGGAGACAGTGGAATCTAGGGCTTTCATGTGCTTTCCCTAACATGGGTTTTGTTTTGTTTTTAAAAAGGCCTTTTAGAGGTAGTGTGAAGTCAATGTTTTGTATTCTGTCAGCATGCAGACTTCATCCCAGTGGAGGTTGGTGGGTCTAAGTGTGGTTGTTGGCAAGTGGTGGGAGGAAGAATGAAATGTTGACACCTGGAATTCCTGGTGGGTGGCATCTCTGAAGAGATGCCACAGGTAAACCACCTTTTAGAGTTTGCAAACGCAGGGAAACAGATACACATGGAACCACTTTGAGTGGAACCCTTATTACAATCCTGATTTGGGACCTGGCCCCTCTCTGTTGTAAAATGATAATCTGTCTTCATTTGCAAGAGCAGCACTTTATAATCTTGCTTTATAATCTTGGGGGGAGGCATGACTAAAGTTACTGAATGAATGTCTTCACATCCTTACATGGCCCTGTGGCTTCCTGAGCTTCCTAAATGCTTCTTATTTAACTGCTGTTAAGTCACAGAGATAGAAGGCAGGAGAAGGGGACAACAGAGAATGAGATGGTTGGATGGCATCACTGACTCGACGGACATGAGCTTGAGCAAGATCCAGGAGTTGGTGATGGACAGGGAAGCCTGGCGTGCTGCAGTCCATGGGGTCAAAAAGAGTCGGACACAACTGAGCAACTGAACTGAACTGAAGTCACATCTACTTGTCCCTGTGGTTGTGTGAGGAGATTGCTCTTGATATTATTGTAAAAATCTTTAAAACCTCTGGTGGACAATTCTTGATGTACAGTATGTTTTAATGACTATAGCTGATTTTATTCCTTCAAATGATTCTTCTATTTTTCTTTATATATATGTTTCTGTTTTTCATCTTTGGGGAAAATGAAAAACTTGGCACATTTCATTTGAAAATATTTATCAACTGGCAGACTTTGCACCCAGCAATTCAGTGTCATCCAAGTCACTGTTTAAGTTACCATAAAGACAGGATGTGTTTATACATAATTAAAATAATAGGCCAAAATTGAATATTAAGATGCCATATGAAAATCTGATCTTAATCATATTAAAGAACAAAAATGTTGATAGTAGTCCTTTTCTTTTAAGACTTTATTTCCAGATTCCCTCTCATATTCTTTCTTCCTCACATTGCCCTACTGGAGAAAGCACTGGTTACGTTAAGATCTTAGGCCTTTCTATAAACGAACAAAAGATGTATATCTGGCCAGCATCAGTTCCATGGTTCACAATTATACTGTAACATTTGGACTCAGTGTAAGTATGGTATTTTGAAAACGTAGTGTTATTCATAACTTTTCCTTCCTGTGGTTCCTGAGCATTCCCCCACATGTCCTTCAACGGCCCTGCTTCTGTGAGCACTGATAAGCAAGTCCTGTCTACACCCCACTCATGATTTCTTTTTCTGCTAGATGTTCATTCAACTCTGTATGAAGTTTCAGGGCCAATAAATCTCTGTAAGCATGTTACACACACATACATGATCCTGATATCAATCCTAATAGAAACCCAGGGTTTCTGCTGAGCTGCTGCCTCTCGCAGTAGCACACATGTGCAGGAGAGCTGGACGGTGACATGGTTCACCTTTCCTGGCCTCGTGTATGTCTGAGCTGATTAAGCAATGTTGAGGTAACACCTCGGATGTTACATTTGTTCCTTGCTCTTTGACTTGGTTGCTTAATTCGGAAGCATATATAATGTCACATGTTAGGACAGTTTGAAAAGCCTGAAAAAGTGGCTTTGCTTGTTTACTTTTTTGCCTCTGGTTGGTAATTGTGATTGGCTCAGAGCTCCTGAGGAATATAGGTTCATTACAGAGCAGAAGTACACTTCTATGATTTCTGATGCACACATCTTAATGCACTAAATGCTGCAGATAAAAATCTTGCCACTTGAGCAGACCACGTTACAGAGTTGAGTCATGAACTCATTCAGTCCATCAGATCGAAGCCGTGGAATCTTGTGACATGAGTCACTGTATTCCTAAGTAGTGCCTGTCATTTCTGTGTGTTGTTTACATACATGTTGCATTTAAATCAATTAAAGTAGCCAATAAAATGATAGCAAAAAAAGAAACAACTCCAAAGTTTAGAAAAAGTGCTAAGAACTGTTGCAGGTTTGGAATCAGGGGCAAAAGTTGTAAAAACTACAAAAGTGAACTACAAAAATATATCAATATTAGCTACAATTGTTTAGGTTGGGACTATTTCTCTTTAATGACTATAAACTGACTGAAAGTTTGTAACTTAACTGGGATAGCATGGAGTTGGCAACCTATGACAAAAAAGATGGGGGGGAGAGGGTATCACTGGTGTGTAGTGGTTCTTGGGCCTATTTGGTTAGTTTCCAGAGAGAAGAATTTCTACCGTTCATGTTTAAATATCACCCATTTCCTCTTTCCTTTGTGCTCACTTACAAGAGTAGTAAAAGAAAAATTAAATATCTTGGTACTGTATTTCAAGGTAATAAAGAAGCAGTATTTATTATTTATTCATGAACATGTACAGAGCACCATTCAAAATGCAGCATGTTTGTTATTTGCTATGTAATTATTGTATGCTTGGTTTTGTAGATAATAAAACAATACACATAGGTTTTTGTGAATCTGGGCTTTTTCTTTCCTTGAGATCAACTGAACATCGGGCAAACACTATGTGGATTTTTCTGGTATGGTTTTGATTTGCTTTTTATGCAGTTCTATTTCAGGGTTTGTCTTCGTTCTCCATGATTAGTTCAAAAATCTGCTGAGGGGGAAATTCTGTCCCAATTACTTTCTTAATTCTGAGCAGCAGACATGACAACAGGACTAAATGCATCTGAGGAAGATTCCTGGCTGCACCTTTCCTGAGTCCCTCTTCTTCTTATTATCCCCAAGGGTGGTTAGGGACACAGATGGAAATTCAATAAAATTAATATGTTAGCAATAAATTGCATTTTAATGTACATGTCTAGAAACGAGCCCTGTGTCTTTCGAGGGGGTGCCAGGTTAGGAAATAGCAATTGTGAGCAGCTACTGCTGTAAGCCTTCTGAAAACCTTTCAGTTCCTCTTTCTAAATTCACTGTGACAATGAGGTGCCTTCTTTTGGGTCTGCCAAACAGTGGCAGTTTAAAAAGAATAATTTTGGGGGTGTTAAAAAACAAGTTCACTGAGTAAATTTAAATCCTGTTGGCTTTATCCTGCGATTAATGAATTGACAGCATCCAGCCTAGCAGACAGAAAGGAGCTGTGAGGGAGGGGCTGTAGAAAATGGAACCTTTACAAGCAGAAGGGACCGGACAAGAAAGTTATACCAGCAAAGAGCAGATTGGTTGTGGCAAGGTCACCTTCCTTCAGGGGCCAGTATGGCAAGGGCCAACCAGGCAAATGACTTGCCTGACTAGACTGATGGACTGGCTTATGGTTCCTTTTTCAGGAGAGCCAAAACGGTAAGTCTCAGTTGGGTGAAGTGGGGCTTAGCATAAGCGACTCATTTAGGGCCTGCTGTCTCATTTTTAACAGGGGGTTTACAAATAACTGTTTGATAGTTTGAACCATGCTGGAGGTTTCACATCATTAGTTTGTACATAAAATGGTAGATTATTTTTGGATGTGACAATTTTCTTATCCACAAGGTGGCGACTAATCCTTTTCAGGCAGCATTGAATTGATTCTGTGATGCTTTCTGATCAAATGAAAGATTTTTTATTGTGATCCAGAAGACATGAGGAGGGAGGAGGAGTATTTGATTTCAGAAACAAGAAGATTTTAAGCTTTTTTTCTTTGAAAGATTTGAGAACTCATTTGAGCAAAAATCAGTTTGTATCGGGCAGTACCAAAGGCTTAGAGATTAGGAGCACTTCTCAGACATGACCTGAAGGCAAGGAAAAGATGCAAAACAAGGAAACCATTTGATTGGCTGTAGCTTAAGTGGTTGCACCATTTGGGAAACCCTGACTGGCTGTTTGTGATTGGGTTGTTTGTCTCACTCTTGAGGATTTTACAGGAAATACTCCACTTAGGGTTTGGTTTCATTGGTAGGCAAGGAAAGGGTAAAAACCACCTCAGTCCAAAAGCCTCCTTGCATCATTACTTTGACATCATAAAACACTGTTTATAGAACAATGCTCAATGAAGGAACATAAATCATTTGTTTTATAAAAATCTTCATAGACACTCAAAAGATCCAATTCATAACATCTCTGTCCTCAGCAATTTGACGTTTAAGAGATTAACTGAGATAATTCTGAAAAATATATTTGGAATTTAAAAAATGGGATAGTCATATATATCATTGTCCCAGCTTGTAGGATATTTTAGAGAAAACTAATTCAGAAAATGAAGATTGTGGCATCTGGTCCCATCACTTCATGGGAAATAGATGGGGAAACAGTGGAAACAGTGTCAGACTTATTTTTGGGGGGCTCCAAAATCACTGTGGATGGTGACTGCAGCCATGAAATTAAAAGACGCTTACTCCTTGGAAGAAAAGTTATGACCAACCTAGATAGCATATTGAAAAGCAGAGACATTACTTTGTCAACAAAGGTCTGTCTAGTCAAGGCTATGGTTTTTCCTGTGGTCATGTATGGATGTGAGTGTTGGACTGTGAAGAAAGCTGAGCACAGAAGAATTGATGCTTTTGAACTGTGGTGTTGGAGAAGATTCCTGAGAGTCCCTTGGACTGCAAGGAGATCCAACCAGTCCATTCTAAAGGAGATCAGCCCTGGGATTTCTTTGGAAGGAATGATGCTAAAGCTGAAGCTCCAGTACTTTGGCCACCACATGCGAAGGGTTCACTCATTGGAAAGGACTCTGATGCTGGGAGGGATTAGGGGCAGGAGGAGAAGGGGATGACAGAGGATGAGATGGCTGGATGGCATCACTGACTTGATGGATGTGAGTTTGAGTGAACTCCAGGAGTTGGTGATGGACAGGGAGGCCTGGTGTGCTGCGATTCATGGGGTTGCAAAGAGTCGGACACAACTGAGTGACTGAACTGAACTGAATGATGATATTTAACTTTTGATTCCATTCAGCTCACACTATTCTATACCCGTTCCTCATATTCTGAGCCCACTTCAGACCCACTGAATCTGAAGGAGTTCAGAACACACCACATATGCCAATATCTCCCTGGCATAGGGACGATTTTGAGTTAAAGGCATTTGAAAGACAGCAAATATGAGAAAAACACTCTTATCTTCCTTCTTTTCTTTAAAGGCAGGAGATGAAATTCCTCTAAGACGTGTTCCCTATATCAGGAGGAAAGCAACATATTTATCATCAGGGATGAGAAGTTGAGGCCAAGAGAATTCTACACAAACTTTATTTGTTCAAACGATACTCATCATCTCATCCCCCCACAGTTTCATCACTTTTCCACTTTGTTCAACCTAATATGAGAGCAAGGAAGTGTTGCCATTTCTCTGGGTCTTCATTCTTTATGAAGTCTCATGTGTCATGTATTAATATTAAATAAACGGGTGTGCTTTTCTTTCTGCTGAGCTGTCTCTTGTCAGTGTAGCTGTCGTGGCCAGTCAAAAACAACTGTAAGACAGTGAAGGAGGGCAGAATCTGCCATCCCAAAATATGCCTCATTGGTGTGAGGATTGTTTTCTAGGCTGGTTATTTTTAAGAAACAGCAGATACTGGAGAGGCTCTGAAAACTGAGAAGTTACCTTTCAGTAAAAGACATTTAGATTTGTAAGGGAAATCTCCATTTGTAAGGGTGTCTTCCTGTCTGTACCTGGAAGAGGAGGATGAACTAAATCTAGAAATTTCAGAAATTCCTATTCATCTTATCAACTCTGATCATATTAAAGTGAAAGTGAAGTTGCTCTGTCCTGACTCTTTTCGACCCCATGGACTGTAGTCTACCACACTCCTCCGTCCACGGGATTTTCCAGGCAAGGGTACTGGAGTGGGTTGCCATTTCCTTCTCCAGAGGAACTTCCTGACCCAGGGATCGAACCCAGGTCTCCCACACTGTAGGCAGACGCTTTACCATCTGAGCCACCAGGGAAGGATCATATTAAGGCAGGAGTTAAATCGCCTAACAACTATACTCTCATTTTCTGTGCTTTTCCTGACAACCTCCTGTCACTCGCTCCCCCAAACCCAAACGTCCTTTTTCCTCTTGGGCTAGAAATGTTATTTCTGGCAGTTCGGTCTTTTCTGGGAGTTCCTCACTTTTTCTGAGTCTCTCCCACGTGTACAAGGGACACACAGGTTACTAAACTTTTGTTGGTGTTTCTCTTCTTAATCTGTCTTTTATTATAGGGGATCTCAGCCAACACACTAGAAGGGCAGGGGAAACATGATCTTTCCTTCCCGATGAGGGAAAAGGTAAACGTTGACCTCCAGAATCAGAGGCTGCGTTTTAAGAGCTCTGGAGGTTAAAGTCTGAGAAGTCGGCCTTTACAGCACTTTAAGTCTGCGAGGTTGAACTGGCTGCTCTCACAGCATTCCACCTGCTGGACCAGTCCCCTCTTGTGCTCTGGCCACAAAGTCTTCTGCTTTTTTGCCTCTCTCTGCTTTCTCGAGAGTTTAAAGGCACCTAGCTGGCTCTTTACCTCCAGAATAGGTCTCTCATCAGTCATTAAAAAAGAAGGAAATTTTGCTGTTTGCAACCACATGGATGGACCTGAAGGGCATTGTGCTAAGGGAAATAAGTCAGACAGAAAAAGAGAAATAGTGTATGATTTCAGTTATATGTGGAATCTAATATAACCAACTAGTGACTATAACAACAACAAAAAAGAAGCAGAGTCGCAGATACAGAGAGCAATCTAGTGCTTACCAGTGGGGAAAGGGGCAGTATAGGGCTGGAGGATTAAGAGGTACAAACTGTTATGTATCAAATAAGCTACAAGGATATATGTACAGCATACGGACTGCAGCCCACCAGGATCTTCTGCCCACGGAATTTTCCAGGCAAGAATACTGGAGTGGGCTGCCATTATCTTCTCCAGGCCATCTTTTCAACCCAGGCATAGAGACCAAGTCTCTTACATCTCCTGCATTGTCAGGATTCTTTACCACTAGTGTTATCTGGGAAAGCATTTAGGGAATATAGCCAGTATTTTACAATAACTGCAAATGGAATAAAATCTTTAGAAACTGTGAATCATCTGTAACTTATTTGTATTGCACATCAATTATACTTCAATAAAAAATACAGTAGGGCACAAATCTGAATGCTTTATGGCTCTGATGACCTAGGCCACAGGTGAAAATGAAGGAGTGGAGGTTTTTCAGAACATGTCCACCTTGAGTATGTTTTTCTTACATCCACACTCGTCTATTTTTAAACTTCAGGTGTGGAGAACTCACTCTGCCCTCAGCTGATTTTTTTTTTTTCCCACATACTTCATTCAATACTCCAGCCAAGTCTGGAAGGGTCATCACTGCCTTTGGAAGGGTCACAAAGTTTTCCCTCTAATCTCTCTAGAGATGTTCACCTTAATAAAGTAAAGGGAAAGAAAAGACTTGGCTTTTTTCCTGTGGTGTTCCAATTTTCTCAACACTGCAAATGAAATGCGTTTTGGTAATAGGTCTTCTGCAATATAAAGAAATGAGGGCTTCCCTGCTGGCTCAGATGGTAAAGAATCTGCCTGCAATGCAGGAGACCTGGGTTTGATCCCTGAGTGGGGAAGATCCCCTGGAGAAAGGAATGGCAACATTCCAGTATTCTTGCCTGGAGAATCCCATGGACAGAGGAGCCTGGTGGGCTGTAGTTCCTGGGGTCACAAAGAGTTGGACACAACTAAGTGACTAACACACATACACACAATGATTAAATGAATGATCCACCAAATTTAATTGAAATATATTCTAATTTAAAAAGAAGCATATATTTTTACCTCAAGAGGATGGTTTTGATTTGGGAAGACAAAGTAAACAGCCTCAAATCTTTCTTTTTATTTCCCTTCTTCTTCCCCCCCAAAACACAGAAACATTCACATACATAAACAACTCAAGAAAGAGCTTGGTAACTCCACTATCAATATTATTAGTATTAGACTATACTTGCAAACAGAGAAGGCAATGGCACCCCACTCTAGCACTCTTGCCTGGAAAATCCCATGGACGGAGGAGCCTGGTGGGCTGCAGTCCATGGGGTCGCTGGGAGTCAGACACGACTGACCGACTTCATTTTCACTTTTCAGTTTCATGCATTGGAGAAGGAAATGGCAACCCACTCCAGTGTTCTTGCCTGGAGAATCCCAGGGACGGGGGAGCCTGGTGGGCTGCCGTCTATGGGGTCGCACAGAGTCGGACACAACTGAAGCGACTTAGCATCATACTTGCAAAAAGTGAAAAGCACTCCAATCTGTTGTATTTGGCAGTATTTCCCTCCCCTATTGCTCATCTACAACGATTAGTTGAACAAATAGGGATAAGAAATTAAAACCTCTCAAAGAAAATTTTCCAACCAGTTCTTGGGGGAGGACTTGGAATACTGAAACATAAGGAACTGCGGAGAGCGCTCCGCAGAAAGAGAGAGAGGCAGTGGAACTTCCCTCAGCAGAGAGCTGAGGGGTCCCAAGGAAAGGTGAGTCTGCTGTCCGCCAACCCAGCCCCCCGGCGAGCGAGAGACAATCAGAGCGAGAGACAATCAGATGCGACAGGGGTTCCGTCTAGTGCGGTTCCGCTTTATTGTTACAAACTCCCTGCTTATAAAGGCAAGCGGGGAGGGGTTTGCAAGGGACTTTCCATAGTTACACCAATCACGTTAAAGGTCAAATCGTCATGTGCCATCATTATAACAGGAGTCTATGGTGATCACGCGCTGTCTACGTGCACAGAAATCAAGAGAGCCAATCAGAAGTTTTGACAGACAACATAGACTACGGCCCCATCTCTTCCGCCAGGCGCCATCTTAGTTTCCGTCCGCAATGCTAGCCTTTTTC
>SJYQ01014818.1:25480-41021 GCA_006410935.1 Redunca redunca
TCTCTTCTTTTCACAGCTATTTGTAAGGCCTCCCCAGACAGCCATTTTGCTTTTTTGCATTTCTTTTCCATGGGGATGGTCTTGATCCCTGTCTCCTGTACAATGTCATGAACCTCATTCCATAGTTCATCAGGCACTCTATCTATCAGATCTAGTCCCTTAAATCTATTTCTCACTTCCTCTGTATAATCATAAGGGATTTGATTTAGGTCATACCTGAATGGTTGAGCAGTTTTCCCTACTTTCTTCAATTTAAGTCTGAATTTGGCAATAAGGAGTTCATGATCTGAGCCACAGTCAGCTCCCGGTCTTGTTTTTGTTGACTATATAGAGCTTCTTCATCTTTGGCTGTAAGGAATATAATCAATCTGATTTCGGTGTTGACCATCTGGTGATGTCCATGTGTAGAGTCTTCTCTTGTGTTGTTGGAAGAGAGTGTTTGCTATGACCAGTGCATTTTTTTGGCAAAACTCTATTAGTCTTTGCCCTGCTTCATTCTGCATTCCAAGGCCAAATTTGCCTCTTACTCCAGGTGTTTCTTGACTTCCTACTTTTGCATTCCAGTCCCCTATAATGAAAAGGACATCTTTTTTGGGTGTTAGTTCTAAAAGGTCTTGTAGGTCTTCATAAAACCGTTCAACTTCAGCTTCTTTAGCGTTACTGCTTGGGGCATAGAGTTGGCTAACTGTGATATTGAATGGTTTGCCTTGGAGATGAACAGAGATCTTTCTGTCATTTTTGAGACTGCATCCAAGTACTGCATTTCAGACTCTTTTGTCGACCATGATGTCTACTCCATTTCTTCTGAGGGATTCCTGCCCACAGTAGTAGATATAATGGTCATCTGAGTTAAATTCACCCATTCCAGTCCATTTTAGTTTGCTGATTCCTAGAATGTCAACGTTCACTCTTGCCATCTCTTGTTTGACCACTTCCAATTTGCCTTGATTCATGGACCTGACATTCCAGGTTCCTATGCACTATTGCTCTTTACAGCATCGGATCTTGCTTCTATCACCAGTCACATCCACAGCTGGGTATTGTTTTTGCTTTGGCTTCACCCCTTCATTCTTTCTGGAGTTATTTCTCCACTGATCTCCAGTAGCATATTGGGCACCTACTGACCTGGGGAGTTCCTCTTTCAGTATCCTATCATTTTTCAGTATCCTATCATCCCATACTTTTCATGGGATTCTCAAGGCAAGAATACTGAAGTGGTTTGCCATTCCTTTCTCCAGTGGACCACATTCTCTCAGACCTCTCCACCATGACCCGCCCGTCTTGGGTTGCCCCGAGGGCATGGCTTGGTTTCCTTGAGTTAGACAAGGCTGTGGTCCTAGTGTGATTAGACTGACTAGTTTTCTGTGAGTATGGTTTCAGTGTGTCTGCCCTCTGATGCCCTCTTGCAACCCCTACCATCTTACTTGGGTTTCTGTTACCTTGGGCATGGGCTATCTCTTCACGGCTGCTCCAGCAAAGCACAGCCACTGCTCCTCACCTTGGACGAGGGGTATCTCTTTACCGCCGCCCTTCCTGACCTTTGACTTGGGATAGTTCCTCTAGGCCCTCCTACACCTCGATGGGTTGCTCCTCCCGGCCGCCACCCCTGGCCTCAGGCGTCGCCTCGGCCTCCAGTGCGGGGTGGCTCCTCCCAGCCGCTGCCCCTGGCCTGGGGTGCGAGGTGGCTTCTCCTGGCCGCCACTGACTTCAGACGAGGGGCGGCTCCTCTCGGCCGCCGCCCCTGGCCTCTGATGCAGGGTAGCCCCTCTCAGCTGCCGCCCCTGGCCTCGGACTATATAACGGTGTATGTCAATTGTACCTCAGTAAAAAAGTTGTTCTTGAATTCAAATTTGCTATCAACAGTGAAATATTTGCAGGAAATGATTTTTTCCATATTGCCTTCTTAGTTCTTTAGGATCCTGTATAAACACAAAGCCTTTATTTACTCAGATAACTTCTTCCCTGAGGCAACCACGGCTACTCAGGCAGCCCAGCACAATACCGGTGAGGTTCCCTCAAGTCCAGCAGCACCTTTCAAGTGATAGGCAGGTTGGATCTTGCAATGACTGCCCACCTGCCACACTCCCATGGAACAATCAGGTGGATGCTGCAGCCAGAGACATGCTTTGAGAACATTTTTCTCCCCCACTGAATTATAGAAAGCATTATGGAAATCATCTGAATGGTATCCTCTTTGGACAAACAGCCTAAAATTGTCAAGGATGGGAAATATAATAAGCATACTTACAAGATCATTTTGGCAAATGTAACCGTTTTCCAGTCTCTCTGCCTTACCCAGATGAGATGATGCAAGTTAATTCTAAGCTGTGCACCAGAGGAGAACTAATACATGTGTACATTCAGGATGTGAAATTTCAGGCATCTCTGGGTGAAGAAATACACTATCTCAGGTCTCTTTTCCAGCTCTCCAGCCATTCCCACGTGACTGTCAGCTGTGCCTTCATGTGTCATCCTAGGAAAATGAACCTACAGCTTTCTGATTGAAAGGGCCTTAAAGATACCTTGCCTTACACCCTCACTCACAGAAGGGGAAACAGGCCAGAGAGGATACAAAACCTTAAGGTATTCTTTGGTCATGACCTGGGCCACCTGGAAATACACCTGTTTTAGAAATGGCATGAATTTTTTCATGCTGTCCCAGGACTACTGCAATTTTCTCCTTGTTAAAAAACTACACACCTGGTTGCGTTAGTTGCTCAGTCATGTCTGACTCTTTGTGATCCCATGGATTGTAAGCCCGCCAGGCTCCTCTGTCCATAGACAGAGGCAAGAATACTGGAATGCATAGCCATTCCCTTCTCCAGGGGATCTTCCTGACACAGGGAATGAGCCCAGGTCTCCCACACTGCAGACAAATTATTTACCATCTGAGCCACCAGGGAAGCTTCACACACCTGGTTAGACCCTTCATTTAAAATTAGTTACATTAATCAAGAAGCAGTTATATGAATAAATCAATATTTGATATTTTGGAATGGAAGGAGTTTAAAAAAAAAACTTTGCCTTTAGGGAAAAAAGACAGAAATAGAGTCTGTGGCAGGAAACAAATATTACGGTTACGTTTGATGTTAACAAAACCAGATGATGCAATAACACCCCCCACCCACCAGGAGGGTGGCCAACCACAAGAAGTGAAGATCTGAAGGATATTTATTCATGCTCTATGACACCGTTATCTAATACACAGTCCTTTATGCTGTGACAAGCTCTTGGCTAAGGTTAGATCTTTACAGGTGGGGGCAGGGACATGACCACAGTGAAGGATGTTTGGCAGGATCTAGGTGGGCTGGTGATGGCTCACCCTGTCCCCAGGAGATTTTAGGTATAAATCCTAGAGTGCTACTGTGCTAAGTCACTTAAGTTGTGTCTGACTCCTTTTGACCCTATGGGCTGTAGCCCTCCAGGCTCCTCTGTCCATGGGACTCTCCAGGCAAGAATACTGGAGTGGGTGGCCAGGCCCTCCTTCAGAGGATCTTCCTGATCCAGGGATTGAACCTGCATCTCTTATGTCTCCTGTATTGGCAGGCAGGTTTTTACAACCTGGGAAGCCTCCTAAATCCTAGAGTAGCAGTTATCAAGCCTCTTACTCTCAGGATGCCTTTCCACTTGTAAACTTTAGGCAGAACCCAAAGAGTTGTTGCTTATGTGCTTATATCTACTGGTGCTCCCCGTAATGGAACTTTAGCCTGAATTTTTTTTTTTTTTTTGGCTACACTATACAGCTTGTGGGATTCTAGTTCCCTGCCCAGGGATCAAACCCAGGCCTCCTGCAGTAGAAGCACAGAGTCCTAATCACTGGACCACCAGGGAATTTCCAAGACTGGGAAATTTTAAATGTACTTCTCAATTCATTAAAGATACTGATTAAAATAGGCAACTAACAAGGACCTACTGCATAGCACAGGGAAAATATTCAATATCTTATAATAATCTATAATGGAAGAGAATGTAAAAAAGAATATGTATATATATGTATGTATATGTATGGCTAAGTCATTTTACTGTACACCTGAAACTGATGCATTGTAAATCAATTATATTTCAAAAATTTTTTAATAAATTTTTCAAAAGGAGTTTGGAATTAGGAGATAGCTACTGTATATAAAATATTAACAGATAAACAAAAACTTACTGTCTAGCACAGGGAACTATATTCAACATCCTAATAAACCATAATGGAAAAGAATATGAAAAAGAATATATAGATATATATATAACTGAATCACTTTGCTATACAGCAAAAACACAAATTTGTAAAGAGATAATGATAAATCCATTAAAAACTAATAAACCAAACATCTATGAAAAATTAATGTATTTTCCACATTTCCATTTAGTGTGAAGAATGGTACAATTTCATATTTTTGCAAATCTCTTGGCTGTCTGGCTTAAAAGCAGATACCTGGACTCTCCTCTCTGATTCTGAACTCAGTCTTTTGTAAATGCTGTTTGCTTCCAGTATATGAGGCAATTCTTGCCTCACATAGGTATGTATATGGAAAGAGAGGAATATTTTTATAGTCTGGAACTGTGGGTACTCTTTTTGATGTCATGCCAGAATTTGACAAGTAGTCCATTTTTAACAGTCACTTGCCATGTGGAGCCTGAAAGCATGTTAATAACTTTCATTACTCTGTTAGATTAAAACCATTGGAGTCTCTTGAATTTTGAATAACTCCCACCTGTGTGTTATTTTGGACCGTGATATCTTAATCAGTAGGAAACTCTTTGCTCATTGAGCTATGCAGTTCTTCCACATGTTGACATATTTCACTCTAAAAAATCAAAAAGTCACATTTCTACCAGTATCAGCAGAAAAATCTTTATGTTTTGGGAAGCTGTCAAGCTCAAGTTTTCCAAAGTTCTATTTTTTTGCTTGGAAGCTTAAAATTTATCATCGGCAACATGACACCGTCCATTGTTTTTCTTGAAGTGATGGGCTGACTGTTCATTATCAAAGACCTGCCGATCAAGTAATCATTCCTGAACAGCCATGGTTGGTCAGTCATACTTTCAGGGAAAATGCTGCTTCATAAAAAAAAAAAAATGTGGCCTGTTTAGCTGTCAACTCTGACAATCACACACGTGCTTTTCTCTGAGACAAACCTTCTACACTGATGGGCGGCACTGGGTTCATACCTCCATCTAGACACACAGAGTGTCTAAAAGATACACACGCAGGAGTGGCATGGGGTATAATTAACAGTATTTCCTGCCGCATCCATTCTCATTTCAACAACAAGGTGAATTTATCAATCATATAATTCTTAAATGAGACTGGCCCTTTTTCCTCTTCCTTCATTTCACCTTCCTCCTTCTCTCCTTCCCTCCCTCCCTCCCACCTTATTCTTTCCTCTTTTCTTCTTTCCTGCCTGTACGTGGTGATGANCCTCCCACCTTATTCTTTCCTCCTTTCTTCTTTCCTGCCTGTACGTGGTGATGAAGCATGCGAGACTATCAGAGGAGTTTGTGTCATGGTCTCCAATGGTTCTAAGGCACTAGCATTTTAAAATATATATTTATTTTAATTGGA
This sequence comes from Redunca redunca, assembly GCA_006410935.1. Taxonomy (NCBI): domain Eukaryota; kingdom Metazoa; phylum Chordata; class Mammalia; order Artiodactyla; family Bovidae; genus Redunca; species Redunca redunca. The sequence continues at coordinate 31,035 of SJYQ01014818.1, forward strand.
GGTTAATTACTTTACAATATTTTTATCACCAATATTTGCTATCATCAGTGTAAATGTCACACAGAGAAATAGATGAGTAGTGTCTTCGATTATTATAAACATGTTTGGCCTTGTTTAGTTTCTGATAAGGTCAGGGACCCTGGTGAAACGAACTGAAAACTGTCCGCCAGAGAAATTTTCTATATGTATAGTCTATAACCACAGCATCACTGTGTACGTGTGATAACAAACAACTGGAAGTAACGTAAATGGCCATCACTAGGAGAATGACAAATTGTCCCCTATTCATATAGTTAAAAGTTATATGGTAGTGAAAATGAAGGAGGTAGAAATATGAGTGTCAGTGCACACGCACACATACATGCACACATATACACAAACATACAGGCACGTGTGTTTTGTGCTGGTTTGACATGCATTGCATAGCTTGTCTCTTTCAAGTTCAACACTCTTACTGTTCACGTGTGGAGATTTTTCCAGAGGGGGAATGTTGTTGAAAAAATGATAAATAATTATCAAGGCTTCCCAGATGGGAAGGAACCTGCCTGCCAACATAGGAGACATAAGGGTTGGACCTCTGGGTTGGGAAGATCCCCTGGAGGAGGGCGTGGCAACTCACTCCAGTATTCTTGCCCAGAGAATTCATGGACAGAGGAGCCTGGTGGACTACGTTCTATAGGGTCACAAAGAGCTGGACACAACTGACGCAACTTAGCGTAGCATATCATAATTATCGATGCAAATCATTATGTAACTGTAAAGTACCAAATTCCTTAGTTTTGTTATTTTATGACAAAGTCTAAAAATAAGGGATAAGTCTACAAATAAGGGAAAAATAAAAAACCTAAAAAAAAGTCCACTTGAATCCCACCAGCAATTAACATTTGGTGCTATTTTACATGTGCACGTATAAATACACTTGGGCTCACCCTGAACAGACAGTTTGACTTCCTACTTATGTTATGCTCACATAACAGTAGCAGGTAGGGCTTTAAATGTCCCTACCATTGGTAACACTAGATCAGAATTTTCTGGTTACTTCTCTTACAGTCACAGAAGGGAAATGGCAATTTTGAATTGAGATGTCCAGAGCAAGAAATTAGTTATCAAAACCGAATGCAGTTCCTTTTTTTCTCTGCTCTAATTCTAGAAGATTTGTGTGACTTCAGGCAGGGCCTACCTGGTTCTGCTAAGTACTGCTGCTGCTGCTGCTAAGTCACTTCAGTCATGTCCAACTCTGTGCGACCCCATAGACAGCAGCCCCCCAGGCTCCCCCATCCCTGGGATTCTCCAGGCAAGAACACTGGAGTGGGTTGCCATTTCCTTCTCCAATGCATGAAAGTGAAAAGTGAAAGTGAAGTCACTCAGTCGTGTCCGACTCTTCCAGACCCCATGGACTGCAGCCCACCAGGCTCCTCCGCCCATGGGATTTTCCAGGCAAGAGTGCTGGAGTGGGGTGCCAATGCCTTCTCCGTCTGCTAAGTACACTCCCTGCTAATTAATGTCATTTTTACTTTTAAGGTCAGCACTGTCAACAGCACCCGACAAGAAAACGATGATCTTACTAATCAAACAAAGGTGGGGTTTGGAATTCGGTTTTTCAATAAACCAAGTGAGATTGTACTTTACTTAGAGGCTGCCTTGCAACTTTGAGGTTTTTAGTGCCCTGTCAATATGCAGTTGCCACAAAATAGATTAGTAACTAGATGTGACCTTTTAGAAGTTTGAAGGACTGTGGAGACTTGCAGAGGATGCCTTTATGTCTAATTAAAAGAGGAGCAATCTGTGAAAGTCAGAAGTTGAGTATGCGGTCCTGGCCCAAGGGTCACCTACACTCTTCTCTACCTTAGGGAGCTGGAGGAAGCAGACCTGCTGTCCCCAGGGTGTGGGTGCAGGCCAGGGCAGGGGACACTGTCGCCACCACCACTTCGAGGTTTCGCCACATCACCATAGTTCCTGTGATCAACTCACTGTCTAATTCAGTAATTTTTTAGGAGCACATTTGAATAAAAATGAATGTGACTAGATACCAGCTATACTTATATTGGGTTGGTCAAAAAGTTTGTTCAGGTTTTTCCACTAACATCTTATGGACCTGAGCGAACTTTTTGGCCAACCAAAATAATAAATATATGCTAACAGATGGACATGAGTCTGAGTGAACTCCGGGAGCTGGTGATGGACAGGGAGGCCTGGCATGCTGCGATTCATGGGCTTGCAAAGAGTCGGACACGACTGAGCGACTGAACTGAACAGTAAAACTGGAAAAAGTCGGTTTTCATTCCAATCCAAAAGAAGGGCAATGCCAAAGACTGTTCAAACTACTGCACAATTGCGCTCAGTTCACATGCTGGCAAAGTAGTGCTCAAAACCCTCCAAGCCAGACTTCAATTGTACGTGAACCGAGAACTTCCAGATGTTCAAGCTGGATTTAGAAAAGGCAGAGGAACCAGAGTCAAATTGCCAACACCTGTTGGATCATACAAAAAGCAAGAGAGTTCCAGAAAGACATCTAATTCTGCTTCATTGACTACACTAAAGCCTTTGACTGTGTGGATCACAACAAACTGTGGAAAATTCTGAAAGAGATGGGAATACCAGACCACCTGACCTGCCTTCTGAGAAACCTGTATGCAGGTCGAGAAGCAATAGTTAGAACCGGACATAGAACAACGGACTGGTTCCAAATTGGGAAAGGAGTACGTCAAGGCTGTATATTGTCACCCTGCTTATTTAACTTATATGCAGAGTGTATCATGCCAAATGCCTGGCTGGACGAAGCACAAGCTGGAATCAAGATTCCTGGGAGAAATATCAATAATTTAAGATATGCAGATGACACTACCCTGATGGCAGAAAGTGAGGAGGAACTAAAGAGCCTCCTATGAGAGTGAAAGAGGATAGTGAAAAAGCTGGCTTAAAACTCAACATTCAAAAAATGAAGATCATGGCATCCAGCCACACCACTCCATGGCAAAAAGATGGGGAAACAATAGAAACAGTGACAGACTTTATTTTTTTGGGTTCCAAAATTACTGCAGACAGTGACTGCAACCATGAAATTAAAAGACGCTTGCTCCTTAGAAGAAAATCTATGACAAACCTAGACAGCATATTAAAAAGCAGAGATATTACTTTGCTGACAAAGGTCTGTATAGTCAAAACTATGGTTTTGCTAGTAGCCATGTTATAAATGTGAAAGCTGTACCATAAAGAAGGCTGAATGTTGAGGAATTAATGCTTTTGAACTGTAGTGCTGGAGAAGAGTCTTGAGAGTCCCTTGGACTGCAAGGAGATCCAACCAGTCAATCGTAAAGGAAATCAATCCTGAATATTCATTAGAAGGACTGATGCTGAAGCTGAAGCTCCAATAGTTAGGCCACCTGATGCAAAGAGCTGACTCACTGGAAAAGACCCTGATGCTGGGAAAGAGGGAAGGCAGGAGGAAAACGGGACAACAGAGGATGAGACGGTTGGATGGTATTGCTGACTCAATGGACATGAGTTTGGGCAGGCTCTGAGAGATGGTGGGGGACAGGGAAGCCTGGTGTGCTGCAGTCCATGGGGTCGCAAGGAGTCGGACACAACTGAGCAACTGAAGAACAACAGTAAAATATATGTAACACAAACAAAACCCCACTGTTCAATTCTATCTATATTCCTTTGCCCAACAAATCTCTGACCCTCATGTTTGGGTCTAAGTCTCAGACTGTCATGAGGGAGATGAGTAGACAGAGAGGCATTGAAGACCCCACAGCACTCAACTGAGGATTTCAGAAACAGGGAGAGAAGAATGTGTGTTTGTCACTCAGTCATGTCCGCCTCTTGCAACCCCATGACCTGTTGCCTGCCGGGCTCTTCTGTCCATGGGATTCTCCAGGCAAGAATACTGGAGTGGGTTGCCATTCCCTTCTCCAGGGGATCTTCTCCACCCAGGGATCTAGGCCAGATCTCCTGCATTGCAGATTCTTTACTGTCTGAGTCACAAGGGAAACCCAGAGAGAGGAATAGAGCGGGGGTAATTTTCTTATTGATCCCGCAACTCTGTGCATGTCGACTTTAGACGTCAGCACACACTAGACAATGATCTTTATCGTTGTCTCCATAGACCCTGAAACATCTCAGGAGCCACATATGAATGTGAAATCCCCGGGCGTCATGTGGCCCACAGTTTAGTACCGACTCTGTTGCTGTAAAGAGAATGAGCACTTGGGATTTTTAGGCATTGGAGGTTGTTGTGAGGATGAGAAAGGGAAGGCATGTCAATCACTGTGCCCCACCCCCAGCCCCTCACCAACATCCTCCCCCTCATCGCAGTCTCTGTGATCCCCAGGGAGACAGCCAGCTTCTACGGCGATCCAAGAGAAGATGGGTTATTACCACCTTGGAGCTGGAGGAGGAAGACCCGGGACCCTTCCCCAAATTTGTGGGTGAGGTAAGGCAGCTGCTCGTGAGAAAGACCCATCACCCTGTCCAATTCAACATGTCCCTGTTGGCAGGAGGCTAAGACGCCAGGCAGAGAAGTGGTAGGAGGCATGGGTGTCATGGGAGGGGAGGACCCCTATGAGATTCTTCCAGTAAGGATGGACATTTATGCTGTTTCCCATTCTTCACTATTACAAACCAAACTGCTGCTGTATTCCTTGTTCCTGCATCTTTCCCTACCTGTTTATTTCTTTAGGATAAATTCTCAAAACTATAATTTAAAACTGCCTTTAAATATTAGCCTAGATATTTGATAGGTACTTTCACCCTGTTTTTTCCCCTCTCCTTTTTTTTCCCTTCCAGCTGTTCAATAATATGTCTGCTAACATGGAAATAATATATTTAATCAGAGGACCTGGTGTGGATGAATATCCAGAGATTGGTTTGTTTTCTATAGAAGATAATGTGAATGGGAAAATATATGTTCACCGCCCTGTTGATCGAGAGAAAACACCGTTTTTTAAGGTACCTAAAATGTGATGCATTCTAAACTGGGGCTTCTCTGGTGGCTTAGACGGGAAAGAATTTGCCTGCAATGCAAGAGACCTTAGTTTGATCCCTGGCTTGGAAAGATCCTCTGGAGAAGGAAATGGCAACCCACTCCAGTATTTTTGCCTGGAGATTCCTGTGAACAGAGGAGCCTGGTGGACTATAGTCCATAGGATCACAAGGAGTCGAACATGACTGAGTGACTCAGCACATAAGCTTGGATTTACTACAAAGATTGTGCAGGAATATTGCATTTGGCAAGCATTCTGTAAGCTGGCTGTGTGCCAGGCTCTGGGAGCTTGACATCTTATAAACTGTGACATGCTTTAGAAATGTGCCTGGGACCTAGAGATTAATTTTGTAATCTCTTCGAGTTCTGGACTTTGGCTTTGTCATAACTTCTGTAATCTGTGAATCGATGCAGGTTTCCCTTGTAACAACTGATATGCTGATATGATCAGGATATTTGAAAGTGTTTGGGTATAGAGCTATGGAATGTTTATAAAACAGGCTGATTTAGTTTTTGGTGAGTCACAGATGATGTCTATGGAGAGAGGCTGCAAACGGCCTCCATGGATTGCGTAGTAACCTGATGAAGGAGGAATTATAGCCCTGGCGATGGTTTGTTCCTATAAGTCTAGGTGTTCTTTCTGATTTATCACCCCAGTAATGTGGTCTGGGCTTCCCAGGTGGTATAGGATCCACCTGCCAATGCAGAGGCCTCAGGAGACATGGGTTTGATCCCTAAATTGGGAAGATCCCCTGGAGGAGGAAATGGCAACCCACTCCAGCATTCTTACCTGGGAAATTCCATGGACAGAGTGGCCTGGCAGGCTGTCTATGGGGTCACAAAGAGTGGGACATGACTGAGCAACTGCACACATACCATGGTCTGCCATGAGGCTGAAATTCAAGTTCAAAACTGCAAAGGAAACTTGAAATAAAAATGCCCACAACCTCATGGTAGTATCTTGTGCTACCAGCCAAAGCTTACAGGGCTTCTTAGAAGTCTGCAGCCCGTGTTCTGGTTTGAATTCTGCTGGATCCTGGGCTCTGTTCTCGGGCCTGCTTGCCTAAGCATTTCCTCCTTCAAGGGGGGAGATGTTTTTAATATTGGCAAGAAGTACTCCACTGACTTAGAGAATTCATACACATGATAAGCTATATACCCTTAACACATTAGTGGTCTTGGACTTTGTAATTTTTAAACAGGCAAAAATTCTCCGAAACTTCAAAAGGACATGCAAAGATGATGGTCTAGGTCTTCTCTCTCCATATAATCCTTCAAACCCCTCCATAAAATGTGCAGTTTTTGAAAAAAGGAGGGAATATAGAGACTTCCCTGATGGTCCAGTGGTTTAGAATTCACCTACCAATGCAGGAAGCCCAGGTTCAATCCCTGGTCCAGGAAGATCCCACATGTCACAGGGCAACTAAGCCCGTGCACCACAAACACAGAGCCCCTGCTCTAGAGTATGGGAGCTGGAACCACTGAAGCCTCTGAGCCTAGAGCCTGTGCTCTGCAACAAGAGAAGCCTCCACCATGAGGAACCCACATACCACAACTAGAGGAAGCCTGCATGCAGCAGTGAAGACCCAGCTCAGCCAAAAACAAAATAGACAGATAAATAATTAAAATAAGATGGAATATAAAGTTATAAGGGGGACGCTGGGACAGCACTTCTCTATCTTTACTGAGCAAACAGGTCACCTAGGAATCTGGCTAAAATGCAGGTTCTATTTCAGTGGGTGGAGCAGGCCTGAGCTCCTCCATCTCTCACAAGCTCTCAGGAGATGCTGCTGCTGGTCCGCAGGTCTCTGCAGGTTGACTGTGGAGGAGCTAGGACACAACAGTTAACAGGCATAAGCTGTGCAAGGATGGAACAAAACACGTAGGGCTTGGGGCGATTTCACTTTGGTTTTTGTTGTTTGATTGCTTTTAACATCTTTAACAATGTACTAAGGTTGGCATTTGGGATTCCCAGGTAGCAAAGGATACTGGGTCAATCCCTGGGTCAGGGAGGAGGGAATGGCAACCCACTCCAGTATTCTTGCCTGGGAAATCCCGTGCACAGAGGAGCCTGGTGGGCTACATCCATGGGGTTGCTAAGAGTTGGATATGACTGAGCATCTGAGCACCATGCTGAATTGGGTCTAGTAACCAGCATCCTTGTAAGGGGAGGGAGATTTGGACACAGAGAGAAAGAAAAGGAAGCCATGGGAAGCTGGAGACAGAAACTGGAGTGATGGGTGTCTATAGGCCAGGAAAACACTAAGGATCGCTGACACCATGGGAAGTAAGAAGAGGGGCCTGGAGTGGACCATTCTGCAGAGCCCCAGGAAGGAACCCACCCTATAGACACCTCAGTTTTGGTGCTGGCCTCCAGAACTGCAGGAGAAGACATTTTCGTCGTAGGCACCCAGCTTGATGCAAAAGTCATAGGGGACTAACCCAGGGGGTTAGCTACTAGTTAGCAAGATGTGAGACAGGCTGCTGAGGATTATCAGCCCTGAAGCTGGGACAAGCAGAGTGTCATAGGCACACTACCCAAACTGAGTGCTCTAGCTTAACCACCGGCTTCTCTAAGAATGCTTACTACTGCTTTTTGACTGTCCTTAAGGACTGGATGTTATTAAAAATTCAGTAAGTCTAATGTATTGGCAAGAAGACAGCTCTAGCAGCACTGCTTTACTCTTGCAGATAGCAAAGGAGACACTGCTGCTGCTGCTGCTAAGTTGCCTCAGTCGTGTCCAACTCTGTGCGATCCCATAGACAGTAGCCCACCAGGCTCCCCTGTCTCTGGGATTCTCCAGGCAAGAACACTGGAGTGGGTTGCCATTTCCTTCTCCAATGCATGAAAGTGAAAAGTGAAAGTGAAGTCGCTCAGTCGTGTCCGACTCTTAGCGATCCCATAGACTGCAGCCCACCTGGCGCCTCTGTCCATGGGATTTTCCAGGCAAGAGTACTGGAGTGGGGTACCATTGCCTTCTCCCAAAGGAGACACTAAAGCTGGCTAAAACTTGTGTTCCGAAGGTGACAGGGTGGTGGGAGGAGCTAATTTCTGGTTAATCCCATAAAAAACCTACAAGAAAGCAGTAGCAGGGGCTTCCCTGGTGGCTCAGTGGCAAAGAATCTGCTTGCCAATGCAGGAGACCTGGGTTTGATTCCTGGTCTGGAAAGACTCCACATGCCCCAGAGCAATTAAGCCCGTGCGCTTCAAATACTGAGCTTGCGCGCTAAAGCTCCGCAACATAGAAGCCACTGCAATGAGAGGCCAGCGTGCACCACAGCTAGAGAGCAGCCCCCACTCACAGGACTAAAGCCTGTGCAGCAGTGAAGACCAAGAATAACCAAAAATAAATAAGTAAATAAAAAATTTAAAACAGAAAGCAGCAGCACCAACTGAGAATTGCTGGAAGATTTAAGACCGAGAGAGGGAAAAAGTCTTTTTTCTGTGTAGATATCTTTTCTATTTATATCAAAATATGCTCAATTTCATAGGGTACAAGTACCCTCGAGAAAGTCACCTTTTTACGTTCCTCGTAATAATTATTTGTGGCTCTTTATCCCAACGTAGTTATCTTCACCTATTTCTAAACTATGCATAGATGTGAGTTTGTATTGTTTGTTTGGCATTTAAGATGTTTCTTTCTATATGCTTGTGTCTAGGATAAAGGATCTTGTACATGTAATTTCATGTAGGTATCACATCAATGCCCTGTGGTGTGTTTACCCAAGGATATAAATCTGAAGGCTGTAACAAAAGTCTGAAAACCCTTTAAAAGTGTGGAGAATATCCATGACATTTCCTTTCTCCGTTGTGATTCTGAGTCCCTGGAAATTCTTAGCATCTTGCCAAAAACAAATAGCACTTATGCCTCTCAGGCATCTTTCAGAACTAAAGGTCTCAGATGTAGCTTTAGGATAATAAATGTAACATAGAATAATAAGCATAAAACAAACATGTGGCTCTTGTTTTTAAGTGGGAGGATTCTAGTTGGCACAGACTTAGAGCCAGAAGTCAGGGTGATTAAGGAGCAGAGCTTTGCCAGCGCCATCGTAAATTATGGAGGAGCATCTGGAAACAGTGCTGGAGAGAGCCAGTTAGCTTGCACAGAAATTTTAAAATGTATGTTGGAGTCCCCAAAGCAGACAAGTTCAGGACTAGCAGCCTCGCAGCATCCTTTGTCTCATAGAGGGAGAGGAGAGAGCTGAACGAGAGTGGACGTGGGGCCTGGGACAGCATCTTACGACGCTAAGCGGGACCACCATGGTGGCTGCTGATCAGCGAGCAGCGAGTCTGCTGGGGAAAAGGCCTGAGGAGGTACAAACAGCGAAGTAGATCAGGCCATGTGGGCTACGAGGAAAAGTGGAGGGTGGGGCAGATGGCTGCCTGAAGCTCTTAGGGCCCTAAGACGGCTGTCTGGTGAAGCAGCCTACTCTGGACTCTGGGGCCATGGAGGGAAGAGACGAAGTACCAGCTGGTGGCACCATCAAGTCGACCCCACACCTAACTGCACTTGAACTGGGGCTGTTCTAACCCCAGGCTCTGAGCCTGACAGTCTTAGACCCTCTCAAATAATTCATAGCAGGCGGACTTCCCTGGTGGTCCCGTGGCTAAGACTCAGTACTCCCAGTGCAGAGGGCCTGGGTTCAGTCCCGGGTCAGGGAACAAGAGCCCACATGCTGCAACTAAGAGTTCATAAAGATCTCCCTGCCACAAGAAGACCCAAGATTTTGTGTGCCGCTTGCCGCAACTAAGACTCACTGCAGCCAAATAAATAAATATATATTTAAAATGTTGCAGAGGAGGAATACAAGGGAGCCTCCCTCCAGGACTTATGAAAGAAGAAAGGAGCTGATTTATGTAAGGGCTCAGCCAGGCCCCAGGCAAGTCCACCCTCCCTGGGCCTCATTGGAGCTTCTTCTCTGGCAATAAACCCCATACTTACTCATCGTCCCTGAGCAGGGCTCTGCATCTAGTCACCAGAGGCCCCTTGAGAGGAGAAACC